>JZLH01S0218106.1:19535-50193 GCA_001188425.1 Eucidaris tribuloides
TCAGTAAGATGTCTGGGTTTCATTCCCCTTTAAATATGTGTAAAAGTGGTCATAGAACTAGAGTTTTCTGTTCTGGAAAGTCAGGGAATTTTGAAAATGTGCAAGTGTACGAACTCTGAATTACGATTTTTGTAAACCCATTTGAAAGCAAATAAGAACCACAATTTGCAAATCAAATCGCAAAATTCAAATCGCACTCGAAAGATGTTGTCTTATCACAATTCTGCCGGGTCATTGAGCGACCATTTCAGAATTCCCCTACATGTATAGACTGCTATGTTATAGAGTTTTTATTCACAGGACATTAATTCATGTGCCGAATGTAGGGTGTGTATTTGTCAATTCAACACCATCATAGAGGTCAGATATCAAAATTTGAATGTTTGACAATTGTTTAAATTGGTCCTCCATAATAAATAGTGACTATAAGTAATTGTGTTCTTTTCGTAAACCATATGGTGTCATGTAAACGGTACTGTGAAACAGCAACTGCTGTAGGATTCAATTGGATCGAGAAAGTGTGTCTGTGTGTGTGTCTGTGTGTTTTGTATGTGTATGTGTTTGTACATGTACGTGTGTCTGATTGGATATAGATCCTTCTCATATTCCCACCTGTTAAGACCAAGTGTTATAGAGGTGTTATTTCTATTAATCCAAGGGGTCAAGCAGAGTGAATCATTTTTCGAAACCCAAACTGTTCCACCGAATTAAAAAAAAACCCTGTATAAATATTTTGCCAGATTTAAACGAACAGAAGTACGGGGTTGTCCTCTGAAAGTGACTGCACGGTGGGTAAACGTGAGTGATTAGATGTTCCGAGCTGATATTCTGTCCGTAATGGAATCCGCTTGCTTTTAGGAGATATCATTAAGGGTGGGGCAATATAAGTGGATATTTGTGGCTGAAGGCTTCTACGCATCAAGAGAGGCGAATTTTAATTGGACTGGGTTAGATTAAGTGTGTATAATGCAGTAATGACGGTTGCTGGCCGTAGACCTGTCTCTGGCTGATGAATATTTGATTGTTCGGGCCATACCCGACTAGATATTTTAATAGAACGTTGATTGAGTGCGCGCCGCTTGCTATTGGTGCTCCGTCAAGTATCGCCGATACGCTCTGCAGCCGTGGTTTCATTAGGCTAATAACTGAAATATGAAACATAACGCTCTGTGTAGCAATTATATGTGTGTGTAGTCTAGCACTCAGGCTTACTGATAAAAATCCATAGATCATGGATTGTTGTTGAGACAAGTAATTCAGCCATTGCATAGTTATTCTTAGAATCAATATTTTGGGCTGGAATTCTAACTTGAATTTATTTTTTAGAAGACTAGAAATGATGTTGGCTGATACCTACATGCATAAAATACACATTGTCTGTCTCTTATGGACATATTTTGTAACCAGCACTCAAAATACACGGGGGCTTGGGGCGATTTGCCCCCGTAATGCAAAAAAGAGCCCTTGAAAATTCTCATAGACACAATGTAAATTGTAGCCAAATTTAGCCAAAAGAGCCCCCGTGAGAAAAAAAAATTATTTTGAGCCCTGTCTGTAATGTTTAGATTGTTGCATATTATTATGATTCATAAATCACAACTCAATGGATAATAATATTACTTTTTGAAAGTGTTCGTACAACAATATAAAGCCATGTATTAGCAAGACGGACCGCCAGACATAAATAAACGTGCACTACTTGTGCGGACAGACGGACAGACAGTCAAACCCACATGTAGACAACATTCATGCCATTAGTGGAGCGTTCCTCCGACCGTCACATGACACCAGGTGTTGGGCCGGCCAGCGTTGCGTGCGTAGCTGACGGGGAGAAATGAATATCGGAACGATCGCTTAAATTTCCGCATCCAATGACCCTCGGGGAAATGCTAGTCTTTGCCAGATGCAATAAATTGTGGTTGCAGTTTATGTCCAGACGACGCAGTGTACCCAATTTGGTGAACCATCCAGGTAAACAAGCATCAGTCAAATTGATATTGCTAGGCTGATACACCAGATGTTTCTTGGTTACAGATTCACTGATCACTGGTTGGAAAAAAGTACATACAAAAGTTGGACTTGGAGCAAGACTAGGTAAACAAATAGGATTTGTATTAGTCGTTCTCCCAGTTTCCACCTGAGCCGTACAAACAACAGCATTATAGCGGACATTCAATGCAACACCAACAAACATCTAGTTGAGGTGGTAATTGGTCAGAATTGAACTTCAGTTGTTTTTCAGCACAAGGATTAAGTGTCTGTGTTTTTCCTGGAGAGAAGCAGTGTGGCAATAGAACCACTGGGTGATAGAAAGGAAATAGTAAACAAATATACCATGCACTGAGAGGCTCCAGTGGAAATTATGGATTCTGAGGTGACTGGCATGGCACTATTTTCTGAGGGGCGCAGCCCCGAAGAAAATAGTGCTATATGCCAGTCACCGAAGAGAATCCATAATTTCCACTGGTGCCTCGAAAAAAGTGCATGGTATATTTGATTTATATCCTTGATCAAAAAATTAAAATAACGAAGTCTAAAAGTGATGATTTGAACAGAGTAAGTCTGATTAAATTATCAACTCACCATTCATCATCAGTTAGCCTACTTTTTTAATTTGGGCACATTGCAGCGTTACGATCTGCGCCGCGTGAACGTCGCACCGCGGTACGTGTATATACACGTCAATACACGTCGCACACACTAGCTGCGGAGAGTCTACACAGTGCTTGGCGTCGTATACGTTGGGGCAGTGGCTTGTGACGTCACCATATCGGTATAGCGGAAATTATACCGATATCGTGACGTCACGATTCTGGGATATCTATCTTTTGGTAGAGCTCGGTTGGTAGTGAAACTATTTTATGTCACGTGAGCCAACCTTGGCCAATCACTACAAGGATATTTTTTGATCTAGGATATAATTCTTGCTATTGACTGCTGAAACTGACTAGCTGCAGTATGTATCAGGGTTCACTGTCAATCAAACCAGCTACTCACATTTGTGCAGTCAATGAAATGGTTGTGTGCATTTTCAACTTAGCTGGCCTCTATTTTCAGCCCATAGAAGCTCAAGGCATGTTAAAGAAATTACTTTATCTAATGAATCGTTCTTAATCCTCACTCTGTATGTTCAAGTTTAATGTACAGGATATTCCTAAGAGGTGTTTTAATGCATTCCTATTGGCATCAGTGAATGAGACAAGTTACTCTTCTTACAAAGATCATGCTTTAAATCCATGTAGATTTTCATTGCAACAAATAATGGGAGTCATCTTAACGTGTTGTCTTCATCTGATGTCGAAGAACTGCATAGTTTGTGTACTATGGAACCTAATTGGTTGCCCTGACACCTTAGTCTAAAGGCGTCCTTCCCAGTACTTTTAAATAGTATTCAGGGGTTATAATGCAATATTTCCAAGCATCTCCAACCCTAGGTGCTGTTGCACCATGCCTCGTATTGATACGTTTACCTCCATCCCACCTTCAGATCAGTTAAAGGCAAGGTTCACCCTGACATCAAGTTGGTTTTAATCAAAGCAGAACAATGAGCGAAACATATTAATGAAAGTTTAGCAAAAATCCACCAAAGAATAACAGAGTTATGAAGATTCAAAGTTTTAAATTTGTGACGTCCCGTGCGAGCAGCTCCCCATATGTCATGTAATATAAATTCCACAAATTGCAATTTTTTAATGGTTCATGATAATTGAATGGGTTTTTTTCATAGTCACATGTGTGGAATAATGTTCTGATAATATATTGAATGCACAGGTAAAAATCATTTTAAAATTTCTGAGAAAACGGAACTTTCATGGAATGTATATCACATAACATATGGGGAGCTGCTCGCACGTGACGTCACAAATTTAAAACTTTGAAACTTCATAACTCTGTTATTCTTGGGTGGATTTTCACCAAACCTTTATTAATATGTTTCTCTCATTGTTCTGCTTTTATCAAAACCAACTTGATGTCAGGGTGAACCTTGCCTTTAAAGTTAAATGTTCGTGTATTCAGTGTGCTCAGACAGTTGTACATGTAAAAGGCAGTGACAGAATAATGTTGGTCAAATTGGACACTTAACCTTTTGCCAATGGGAACCGGATGTGCCATGTAAAGTCTGCAGACATTACAGAATCTCAGAGGAAATGGGTTAAAGGTTAGTGACATGATTGGGAACACTTGAAAATGCCTCAAGAACCAAATGAGTTGAAATAGATACCAACTATACACTAGCAGGAGTGGATCTCCCACCTGGGAGAATTTGTCTGTAATTTGTTTACTTAAGGAGAATCAAGCATAAACATAGGAGTATCTTAATTTTATCCGGGGATGATAAAAATAAGCCCCATAGAGAGCCACACAGCAGGTTTCCGTGCTACGAGTGATATTGACATTGTTTATTTTAGAAATGAATCAACGTTTGACTACAAGATTTTCACAGGAGAATCCGTGCATAGTTTACTTGCACAGTGACATGTTTTCATTTTCCGCATTACAGGCGGGCGTATTATGTGCTCGCCCCAGCGACACTCTTGTTGTTTTTCAGTTAAAACAGAAATATTCATTGCGGTAATTGGTTACTGGTGAAGAGAAAACAGGCACATTGTATAAACCCAATGAAGACGGTTTTATTTTGCTGTATGCATTTCCCTGTAGACCTCGTGACAAGATATACTATGTCTCTTTAATGGGTTAATGTCACTGTACATTGTGTTAGTCAGAATGGGTCAGGATGGGTCAGAATAGGTCAAGATAGTGGCAAACTAACAGTCTTGTCATCCCTTTGCATTGTGATGCCCACAGCTTTAAATGCCTGTGAATCATTGGTGTACATGTATTATCCACTCTAAACCGGAGAGCGTAGTTCTGTCAGGAGACATGCCCTCGACACTGCAAATGAGTTGATGGATTAGCTTACAGCGGGTTGCGTAGCTTCCGCGGGGGGCGGTACCTTCGAACCGTACTCGACCGATACACGAGTGACTCTGTCGCCCTCCTCCATACACGCCTAGTTAAATTTATCTTGCTCTTCAAGTGGCGCCATTTTATTCACTGGCGATTCAAAAATTTTGAATCCGAATCCGATGACATAAACATATTTTTGTCAAGGAGGTGATCAGTTAAACAAAATTTAAAATTTGACAAATTTTTTAAATTGTTGTGTCTCCCAATGCTTTTGTGTACTTCCCCTGATATATATTCTTACAAACATATGGACACAAACACACAGACACACACATGCACACATGCACACACAGACACACATGCACACACGCACACACAGACACACACATGCACACACGCACACACACACACACACACATACACATACACACATAACCCCTTGTGCTGTGCGAACCTAATTTGTATGCAGCGTTAAATTAATTGTGAGAAAGTCAGTGTTTTTATATGGAGTGTGTGGTTATGTGACATATTTCTCGCGGCAGCTGTGTTTGTCGGAGAGGGTCGTGGGTAAACCGTATGCAAATGAGCGCGACATCTGGCCGATCAGCTGTTGTTTCTCTGTCTTCGTCATTACTGTCACATGATATATTTCATATTTTTTGACTTTCTTGAGAACACGTTGGTACTGTACGTAGAGTAAGGAGTCTCTCTGTGTGTGTTTTGATATTGGTACAAGGCGAAGTGTCAGTCCCGGACTGCTGTACATACTAAAGCACTGCTCATTGATTTTAAGGTGTGGAATTTCAAACGGGATACGGTGTAGTTGAAACGCCTCTTTTAGCGAAAGCTAATATTGAGAGTGTACTGTGTGTGTGTGTGTGTGTGTGTGTGTGTGTCGGTGTGTCTGTCTGTGTGTAGTTGAAACGCCTCTTTTAGCGAAAGCTAATATTGAGAGTGTACTGTGTGTGTGTGTGTGTGTCGGTGTGTCTGTCTGTCTGTCTGTGTGCACTGTTTGCATACTGACTTGTTTGATGAGGGAAGTGCAAATAAAGTAAATGCCATCAGGAATATTGGACTAAAGATAATTTGTTGTAATGTAATTTGCAAACAGTACGTACCTCTTCCCGTATGCATTTGTAAATGTTACACATTCCTATGTTCATATTTTCCCTACGTAATTTGTTAGCAATAATGCTATTACCTATCACATGATGGCTAAAGCTGACCATGCAGTACATACATTTAATTGCAGCTTCAAAATGATTTCTGTGTGTCCTGATTCCCAATGTATTTATTATTGCCAGAAATATATGATATTTTTGTTTGAAAAGATAAATACCATACAAAATACTTCCTTGACTAATGTATACACAAACATACATCTGTACTTATTCCATATGTAGCTTTTTTATGCTGAGGTCATTAACAAATATTGTTCTCTTTTGTTGTTGTTGTTGTTTACAGGTAAAGAGGGAGAACAAATCGTCGCCTTCCCGCGTGGTCCACTTACGAAATCTCGCAAACGAGGCACTCGACGCAGAGGTCATAAGCCTGGCCGTGCCTTTCGGTCGTGTTACAAAGTTTCTTATGCTCAAAGGAAAAAATCAGGTATTGATACTACAGATCATACATGTAGACTTTTTTTTTCTTGGTTTTGTTTTGTTTTGTTTTTAACCCCTTGGGGATGACAAGCTTGTACTGAAGCCCAGTACATTGCACACTCAGAGACGACGGGCTTCTATTGAAGCCCAGAAAATATGACGAAGTTTTCAGTCGAACACTGGGTAAACAATAAGAGTTATATTGCCTAATGTCTCTGTCACACTAAGTACATATTTTGACTGGTATATATGAAGAAAACAAAAATTCTGTCCAGACTTTATTTAGCAAGTAAATAATTTTTGGGGGTCTATATTCCCTTCACGGTCAACTTTAATCTAGTCTTCTCTCTTTGAACGATAATACCATAAAGCAGAAAGTGGGAGGGTTTAGTCAAATTCTTAACCTATTTGAGACAAAGAACAAGGTATCTTGGTCAAGGGTCTATGGATATTTCATATTATTGAAATCAAATTATATCCAGTCGGGTAGCTGATAAAAGTCATCCCATTAGTTTTGATCAGAATTTACAGCCAATAGTTACTGTGATTCTTTTGCTGTGCTGAGTAGGCCTATATGCTGTTCTCACTTTACAGATACAGCAAACACAATGTATTTGACTCTTCTATTCATGATTAAATGTTAACATGCCGAAGTCACAGTTCTGCACTGAGTAGTACACAGAGAGTCTATAGAGGTTTTTATCCTCTGGCATGTTAAGAGTTAAAGCGTAGTCCTGCATGCCTATTGTAATCTGCTTCAACGCAGGTGTTGTAAGCGTATATTCTGTTCAAAGGGAATAATAAATGTAATAGTATTAGGTTTCCAGGTTATGAGATTGAATACTGGTTTCAGTAATGAGATCATACCAGATACCCTGGATATTTATGGATTAATTCTTAACGTGTTGACTGTTTAGCATTTTTAAACATTGCTACATTAAAGGGCAGTGACATGATTGGGAGAAATAAAAAAAAATGCCTCTAGAACGAAACTGGTTGAAAAATATGCCAGTCTATACACTAGCTGGAGTGTATCTCCTGGCAGGAAGAATTTGTCTTGAATTTGTTTACTCAAGGAGAATCAAGCATGAACATACCAGCATTAACCCGTTGACTACGAGATTCCGTAAATCCCCATAGACTTTGTACAGGACCCATCCGGTTCCCGTAAGCAAAGGGTAATATCCTGAAAACATTAAATAAAAAACAAACCGTGCAGGGAAAAACTGAAACTGCATTCTTAGCAAAAAAGAAGAAGATTATTTCAGAATGCGGTAATGTTGAATGGTATATGCATTCCTCACAAGGATAGGAAAGGCAATTTTCACCCTATGTTGATTGCAAAAGTGTATCACAGATAATCCGCGATACTGCTTCTTTTGTGAAAAGGTATTTGTCCATTTTCTGGGGCTAACATATCTTAGAAACCAACAGAATATGAGTTTGAAATAGTTTGCTTATGGTATGGGTGGTCTGTCAACTTCTAACCGCATATCAACGGTTGAACTGAATGGAATGTCAACAGTTGAACTGAATGGAATGTTAACATTGGTGAAAGCAGTAAAGGTGAAAATGAATTTCTTTTCATTGCTGGAGGTTTAGATAGATAATTGTGTGGCTGTTTATTTTGCAGGTATGTATGCGTGGTTCTTCTACCACGAATTGTTGATCCTCGTCATCACGTGCTTTTGTGCTGGGCTTCACAGTGATTATGATGTAATTATGAATTGTCACAATGACTGAACATGTGGAATTATAAGAAGCTGGGACGTTGCTCGGCAATTCTGAAGACCCTGTCCACAAATAGACCTACTTCAACAAAGAGACCATTTTCAACAACCAAATGACCTCACTAGCACAATTAGTTAGACTGTTTACGAAAAAAAAAATAAGTAGCTAACCGTCTAGCCTTTCAAACCGAACTTTAAGACGATCAGAAAGGGATTTGAACGGGGAGGTGATTGAAATGGGTAAGAGGACAGATTTATGTCTATTTTCTCCCAGGATGTTTTGTAGGATAAGTGTCCCCTATAGAAGACCCGTTGTTATTCTGCGTGTACCGACTGGCGCGGCGAGTGTCCTTAGGGCGCTGATCGGTTGAATAATTCATGCTCGCACGAAGGTCTCCCCTGTAGCGTTTCACCAACCACTTGTAGGAATTGAATCATGTGAGAGAGGGGATTGGTGTGCGATGGTATGAATTGCTCCGTTTATCGGTGAAGTGCTGGTCGTCGTAGCAGATGCTAGGCGGGATAAAACCAGATCAGATCCGGTGAACTGGATTCGTGACAACGCAATATCCGATTATCTTCTCACGGCACAATGATTGGTTATGAATGATTTCACTCCATTAAATTGTTCAGCTGTATTTTAAATGTGTCTTTCACTCTATTAAATTGTTGAAAAAGTAGCCCCAGTGGTAGCAAAATAGCCCCCCAAAATAAAAAAATAGCCCCAAGGCTCCAATAAAAATCGCCCTTAAAAAATAAAAATTAATTCCTACTCTGAATTTCCTAAATGTACCCACAACCTCCCAAGATACATGTACTCTCCTGAGCCACATTCAGATAGAAAAAGATGTAGCTGCGGCGGCTCTGAGCGGTCTTGAAACCCTCCGATGACCCCTTTCAGATAGCACAGAATTCGCGTAGCAGCTACGCCTTTTCGCCGTCTTAAACCATTCACACAGTAACCCAAAAGGTGGAGTCCCTACTCACCTTGCGAGACCGGAACAGGAAGTGTATATTTGAACGCGCGACTTTCTTTTGTTTTTCGGCGCGGATGTTGGTGAATTTTGCATGCATCACTGCGCAACGAGTAGCAGAGACGGCTTAACTCATTCAGACAGAAGGTGAAGCGTATCAGCTACTCCTTTTCGCCGGCTCTGAAACACCTCCGGAGGTGTTTCAGAGCGGGCTCAGAGCGGGCGTACTTAATACTCCTTTTCGCCGGCTTAAACCATTCAGACAGAAAGTAGAGGAGTAGCAGAGCCGGCTCAGAGCTGGCGAATTTGGGCTGTCTGAAGGGGGTTTTATTGGAATTATCAACACATAAAACACTACAAAAAATACTAGGGGAAATTGAGCAATTGCATGTGCAGCGCTCACACTATGGAATACTGTATACGCTGAATAATTTGAGGCAGTTTTATTTTCTCAAATTTCGTGACTTACCAAGTGCAAAAATGTTCAATTCTTGATATTACTGTACAAAGTTAAAGGTTAGTGACATGATTGGGAACTCTTGAAAATGCCTTTAGAACCAAATCAGTTAAAATATATACCAACTATACACCAGCTGGAGTAGATCTCCCAGCTGGAAGGACTTGTCTGTAATTTGTTTATTTAAGGAGAATCAAGCATGAACATAACGAGTATTGTAATTTCATCATGCCCCGATAGATACAGAAGGCATAGAGAGCTACACAACAGGTTTGCCTGCCACGAGGTATATTGACATTAGTTATTTCCGAATGAGCCAACGTTTGACTACAAGATTTTCACAGCAGAATCCTTGTACAGTTTACTTGATTCTAGAATAGTTCCAGCTACAGTTGACGACTACCCCCAATCGTGTCATTTACCTTTAATCCAAGTGCAATAAAATTGTGAAAATGAGCTCTCGCAACTTCCCTGGCCTGAACCAAAATCGTGAAATTATACCATGTACAGTACATGTATGTATGCAAAATATATAGCATATGGGCATTTCCGTGAATTATTGGACAAATCACAAATTATATAAACTGCTCTATTTTGAATTGTATTACATTTTAACGGTTTGAATGGGTATGAATCATGAAGAAACAATGGGGGACATCATTCCTACTCTCAATTTTACGTCTTCAACAGCACCCTCTAGGAGAATCAGAACCATACATGAAATACCACATGTGGGACTAGTGTGACTAAATCTCAGTTTTATGAAAAATCATCATTTATTCTGCAGTTTTTTCCATGCCAATAGCCTCTTCTCATTGTTTTGAAAGTAATAAGCCCCACATATGCATACTAAATCTGAAAAAGACATGAATAAACGCAGATTTGTGTGGATGAACAAAATGTAACGTAACTAACCATAAGGTAACTAACCATGTTTTTGATGTTGTAGTTAAAAATGAAAAGATTTTTATCAATAAGTTATATATTAAATGACTTATGAAAACATCAGAAATAGCATGAATAGCACAGTTTGTTTCAGTTGAAAACAGGTTGGGGAAACTATGAGGACAAAGACTTGTCATTTTTTTCCATGTCCTCTTTATGTAATGTAACTAACCATAATTAAAGTTCTTTTTATTACCCACTGAAACATGTCTCAAGATTTTGCTTGATGTTGTGAAGTAGGTGCCAGTCTAGAGAACTGACAGTACCAAAACAGAAAAATAATATCAAAGCATATTCATGTAAGAGCCAAATGTTGAGTGAAGTTTGTCATAAAGTGTAACATAACTAATCATGGAATTGCCCATATACAGTAGCGTCTTTATCAGTAGGAATCAGGAAGTCAACATCTCTAAACTACTTTCCAATCAAAACTGAAAGCAGATCTTTTGTCAAAATTTTTGTAGCAACTGTAAGTACATCGGAAGCTCTTTCAGCCTAGAAGATATGTTGTATTGTTTCTGCATTTTATATAAAGCATATTAAAGACAGAGTTAGGGATTTGCACATCAGAAAACTGCAAAATGAATGAAATCAGCTCAAATCGTTCACATTGTGATGATTAGAATAAATAAACACCTGTCACAGGAACTTTGGGTAGAATACGTAGTTTTGGTGAAAATCTGGACATTTAAACTGCAAAATTTACAGTGACTTGCACGTGCACGGGCCGTTCCAAAATCGTCCTATCAGCCGTTAGCTGAAGGTCGCGTGGAGTTTAGCCGTTTAGCTGGTCATGCGAATGCACACATAACTGCGATTCGCAATTTGAGCAAAATTTATAAAACTCGCGGAAAGAACAATATTCTGGTAACATATCGTTATTAGTGTTTCTCTTAAAACAACAAGTTCATGACGTATGGATCTCAAACTTTCAACACACCATTTGTAAGTACTAAACTACCGTTTGGTATTGATAATGAAGGGAAGTAATGGACTTGCAAATCCCAAACACAATTTTTAATACAGTATGTGCAAATAGGGATGTACATGTATGGTATAATAACCCAGCCTCCCCTGTGTGTGGCATACCAGTGGTCAATATTTGGATACAAGCTCTAGATATCTATATTGATGTGTGACCTTTCTGTAAACTGAATGCCATCTTCTCTTAGTTTGTATACATAGCAGTTGCTACAAGTCCATAAATACGAGATATTCTTAATATATGCCTGAGAGACTAAACCGAGAAATTGTGTTTTTTAGTGTACGTGGCAGTGAGGTGAGTGATGAGTGTCAGAGTATTACTGCCCTTTGGACTGGAAGTAATGGATTACAGTTACAGTCGCTGCATCGTGGGTCATAAAGCGGTTTCAGTTGTTTCTAAATGGCAGTGTAAATTCTGTAATATAAAATTTGCGTCATTTTCACATTTTATTCAGTCACACATGCAAACAATTGAGGAATGGAGATTTGTTTTCAATCAATCAATCAATCAATCAATCAATCAATCAATCAATCAATCAATCAATCAATCAATTATGGTTTTATTTGATTTCACCTATCAGAGCAGTATGCCGAATTGTACATGAAATTACATGGTAAATTGACTTAGAAATATACTACAGCAAATCTAAAGTATAAAAACTGTAAGTATAATGGCTTAAAGTTACTACGTACTATGATAATAGAATGTTACTTGATTAATCCAAAAATAAATGTCTTTATAACTGAGGTATTTATATAGTCATGTAATAGCAGGGGGCGTCACTCATTTTGGGCTGGGTTGCAGTCACCTCCCACCCCCCTAAAAATATCGGGGAGGGGAGGGGGAAAACATGTCAGGTTTGGCGCCCCCCCCCCCCCATAATTTTGGCAGCTTGAAAAATTCATAAAACGTAATGCGATATGTTTAAACAGTAGTGCAAAGGCACTACAAACATAAATGAAAAATATTATAAGAATGTCAATACTTTCTTAACAATATCTCCCCCGTGTATCTTTTACTCAAGTTTTACATATTTTTGTTTCTTTTTTGCAGGCATTCCTAGAAATGGCCGACGAAGCCTCAGCCCAGTCCCTCATCAACCACTACACAAACGTGCCCAGTCAAATTCGTGGCAGAGCGGTGTACTGCCAGTTCTCAAACCACAAGGAGCTGAAGACCGACTATGTCCACACACAACAGGTAGGTGGAGACTTGATGAAGACTGGTGTCATGTGGGCATTGGCCCTGTGTCAATTAAATCGAAATGCAGAATCTGGGCCACTTGTGCTGGCTTTCTAACCAAAGTGTTCGCATTTGGACTTTGAGGACCTGAGAGAGTCGTTAGATAGTTTTGTCTCTGGAACTGAATCACAGCCATTCTGTATAAGTGTCACGCGAGTCACGCGTGCTGTATGTCACGAGTCACAAGCCAGGGTATAGATGGTTGCTTTACGGGATCGGGTAAAGCAATCAGCTTCACTATTTTCTTGGTTTTTTATCTAGTATATCCTGGCATGTGACTTGTGTGACAAACAGCATGTGTGATTCACATGACACAATTACACAGAATGGCTGATCAGGTTAAAGAGAGAGCTATGAAATGTAAATTGTCCAGAAGAAATAAGGAGGCATGTAAATTGTCCAGAAGAGATAAGGAGGCATTTCCTCCATGAAATAAAGGTTGCCATCTAAGTCTGTATCTTCTCAGTGGTAAGACTTATTAACAGAACAAAATAAAACCAACCAACAAACACACATTGAGTAATCAAATAGTGTATATGGTATGTACTGTATCAGCTTACAGTTGAATTATCAATTTTTATTTTATAGCTAACAAAAATAATTGTTGTAGATTGATATGTGTTGTTATCATAAAAATGAAAGTAGGAGAGGGTCAACTAATGAATGCACACCCCTTTCTAACTATTTTCCTCTTCTGTTTTCGGTGTGTTTGGGATTTGTGTTTCTTTGGGTACACTTTATCTTCTTTTGGAAATTTGATTTTCGATCTCTTGTGCAGATTCTTGTAATAATAGTTTGACTTATTTAAGTGCCATTGCCAGTTTTTAGCAACTTTTCAATTTATTTTACAGATATACATGTATCAAGATAAAGCAAAAACCTAAAGCAAACAAAAGGAACTCTTCAACTGAACAGTTACCAATTAATAAAAGAATGTTTTTCTTTGTGACATCCTCAAGATTTCTGGTATTTGTAACCAAATTCTGCCCACCGGTAATCTGTGTTCTGCACAAGATGAGAATTTCTACTTACTTATTGACACGATCTGTCTCTCGTTTCCATTCTTCCTTTCATCCCTGTATTTTCCCCTTTCAATTCCTCCTATCACAAAACCTTCCCACCCGTTCACCCATCCATGACAATTTATTTTTCGCCTTCTGTCTTGTTTTGTTGTAACATGCCTGCATGTAATCTGCCATTGATGACAACATATTCATATTAAATTCAAAACTTGCATGCCTATTCACTTCCTGGTCACATTGTGTATATTTATATACATGTACACCCTGCATGACCACATTTTTTTCCCACGTTCGACGCATAATAACGCTATTGAAAACTCATAATGCCGCACCACGCTGTGCACATTGCTTCGATATTGTTCGTCGCCGTTCCATGGTTTATGTCTTTGTGCTCGTACAATATTGAATGCCATTTCCTATTGACTTCAACTTCCTTCTAATTCTGAAATGAAAAAAAAAAAATCCTGCTTCTCCTCTGGCTCCCGTTGCATTGATGTTGCCTGGGCCGGTTGCCGTGGGTTCCGTCGCTGCTCTGCCTGGCATGCTGTGCCATTCTTCCATCGAAATGACCCGCCATTGTGTGTCGGTGCCCCGTGCATAATGCGACAATTAAACGACGAAAATCCCATACAAATGCACGTCTTGCAACCCATACAAATGCGCCCACTGTTCAACATCCATTGGTATGCCCTCCCTATGCTTCGCTACAACTTGTTGCTTTCATTTCAAATCCTCATTTCAAATGCCCATTTTTCTTCTATTTTTCTGCCCATTTTTCTGATAATTGCACAACTGAATTCTTTCCTTATTCCTTCACAATGCTGCCATCAAATTTGTAATTTATTTCTTGGGAATTGCCAAATGTGGTTAATTATGTTTATGACTGGGCTGAAAAAAAAATCTACAAATATACTGATTTTACTATTATGAAACCATCATGATATATGACTGGTTCATATGAAACAATTTTATATCCTTATGTCACACGTGTATGTACATCTGCTTGTGGTTCATTCATTTTGTTGGTATTTACTACCCCCTTTATTATGACCCTTTTTTGGCTAAATTTCACTGCCATCTGCGATTGCGTTTTTGCCTTGAAACTGTACATTACAATCATGTGTTTTTGCATGCATCACAATACCTGTTGGTATCTCACCTCACCTTTTGTTTTCTTTCCATCCCTACCACCTAATGCCTCATAATATTGCACATGCTGTTCTCCATGCATGTATATCAAACCCTCTTCAATACTCATTCCCTGTGTATCTTATACATTTTTGTTTTTGTTTTTATTTTTGGTCTGTTCAATTCAATATGTTCATTTAAACTGCTGTTCTGGCTGGTTTTTCACTCTTAAATGTGATGCAATTCTCTGCTTTTATCCCTCCATCCTCTTTTATACTATCCTCTTTATACCATCTATGGTCTTCCATGGTATTTCCCCTACTTAAAACTCCAACTTTACTCCATTTTCCTAACCATCTTCACCTCTCCCTCTCTCTACTGGTATGTTTGGCCCCCCCCCCCCCCCCCCGTTTTTCGTGCTACCTCACTTCATTTACCTGGGCTGACAACTCATTCTTTGTCCCATTTTATACCGTCTGCTGTACACCGTCTCTGGTCTTTCATGTTTAATCTTTCCCCTGCTTAAAACTCCAACCTTGCCTTGTTTTCATGACCTACCTCCCCCTCCCCCCCCCCCAATCTTTATCTTTGCCCCACCCTGCTTTGCATATTTCTTGCCGTTTCACTTCATCCATCTGGGTTGGCAACTCATTCCCTTTCCTGTTTCAAACCATCTATGGTCTCCCGTGTTATTTCCCATACTTACTTCTCCAAACTTGTCTCGTTTTCGTGACCAACTGTCCGCCTCACCTCCTCTCCTTCTCCAACTTTGTCTTCACCCCACCCCTGCTCCATCTGTGTCCTCCCCCTCCCTCTGCACGTATTCTCCTACCTCACTTCATCGGCTCTCTGTCTGGCATCCCCCTCCCACCAGGCCATGGCCGTGCAGGCAGCCCTGGCCGCCGTGCACGCCGTTCTCAACACCTCCTCCTCCCCTCCTCCCCCCTCCTCGGCCCCCTCCCCCTCCTACTCTACCGTCTCCTGCTCCGTTCCTGGTAGTGGGGACAACGTGGCCTCCTCCTCCGCGGGCCTCCTCTCTGAGCACCATCACCACCATCTTCAAGATTCGCCGCCTCCGCAGTCCTCGTCGTCTTCTTCGACAACCTCCACACTGGATGCCAATGCTATCTCTGTTGGTTTCTCTTTTATATTTCTTAATTTTTCATTTTATAAAGGTTATGTTTTTGATTTGCGCACACAACCGTGCTTGCTCAGATTTGATCTAAGTAAAGATAGGTACCCCCAAAAGGCAGTGTTCAAAATTTGGAATTTATGCGTTGTGTAGTTTTCAAAAGATAGGTACATAAAAATGCAGTGTTCAAAATTTGGGATTTACATGTTGTGTAGTTTTCGAAATACGCACGATGAATTATTCAAAATTGGGCCGTTGCCCAAGTTGTATTTCGTAATGGTAGTCTAGATTTCAGACACTGGGTGTAGCTTTCACCCACTGATTTTGAAATTTGTAGAGTCCAACTGTTGCAAAGATTGCTTGATAATTGTCCAATTGCACTGGGATGAGTTTTTAACCTACTGGGCTTTGATCGGCAGGTATTCAATTTTCACTAGATGATAAACAAATCATGTCTGGCCGTCAGACTTAAATGGCTGTGTAAATTCAGTGAGCAATGTTATATCTTGCATTCTGTGTGAATTTTATCAGCGTTAATTTTCACAAATCCAGCCCCAAGGTTTGTGTCAGACATGAAAATTTATGTTAAATCTTTACATAATGAATAGTTTTAGCTTATTTACTTAATAAGCTCATTTCGGAGTGTGCAAATCGTGGACACAATCTTTAAGTATTCTGTATTTCTTTACATATTATATACTAATGAGATTGCTTATTCTATTTATGTAATATCAGTTATTTTTCAATGATACTTCCTCTGTCTTTAATTTCTCTCAGGAGCTCTCTTACTTCGTTTTACTCTGTCCACTTCCAAAAATCCATTTCTTACTTAATTTTTCAACTCGATCATTTTCGTATACCCCTCACTTTTCGGAGACTGACTTTCTACAATCTCATCCATGAGATTTCACTTCTTGCACTTCTACTGGAAATATTTCTACTTTCTACTCTTTCTAAGTTTTGCTTGAAAGTTGAATGTATGGTCTTCCATAAGGAATCAGTATTAGATTGTGAAACATCAATGTTACCAACTATTTACATGATAAATGATATGCAGTTGTATGAGCCATGTTATCAATTTGTTAGGATGTACTCCGTTTGATTTTAGGACACACACACACACACACACACACACAAAAACATGCATGCACACACACAAATCACCAAACCTGAATGGAACCATATTACCAGCTACAGCCAGCAAGACCCTAATTATATTGACTTAGTACAGTGTTAGTGCCTTTGTGGCTGTAAAGTTGATTGACTAGACATGATGTAGCCGGAGTGATCTTCTCCTCTGTGCCCCTTGTTCCAGGCACCAGAGAATCTCTCTTGACTCCTGTTAACCCATTGCCACCAAGATTCTGGAATTCTCATAGAGTTAAAGAGAATACGCAGTACTGGTTGATTACTTGCAAAACATCAACATTTTAATATCAACTGCTTTCAAACCTTCTGTGAACAGATGGTATTCTAAAAATGTCAGTATAGTACAGGAGAGAGTAGTTGAAAACAACAAAACACTTCATTTTGGACATATCTGTTACACAAATCCCCACTGCTGACAAAGTACTAACACAGAAATCTATATGTGGAACTATGTTAATTGTGGCCATACACACTGCAGCAACGGAGTCCGTCGGGTACTCAAACTGTCAATTCCTCAACTTTTTATTGCATATGAAGTGAATTAGTCCCATTATAATGCAAATGTAATTTACTCACAGCTGGAAAATATGGAAATGTGAAATTTTGATGAAAGATTTTCAACCAGTACTGTGTATTCTCTTTAACAGGTACATCTGGTTCCTGTAGCCAATAAGTTAAAGAATAGTGACATGATTTGGAGAAATAAATAAAAGAAAAAATGCCTGTAGAACGAAACTGGTATACTTGAATATAAACTAGCTGGAAGGATTTGTGTTGAATTTGTTTACTTAAGGAGAATCAAGCATGACCATACCAGCACTGAATTTCTCTCGTGCCCCGGGAGAAATTTATCCCATTGAATGCTACACAATACTTTTTTCTGTCACGAGGCTTAATGATGGTAGTTCTTTTAAAATGAGTCAATCTCTCACTACAAAATTTTCACTGTAGAATCCTTGCATAGTTTATTTGATTGTAGAATAGTTGTAATGCAAGTTGAGGACTACCCCTAATCGCATATCTGCACCACATTATACACATAAAGTCCATAGAGGTTTAAATCCTCTGGCACGTTAGGAGTTAATTGATTCACCTGTCTGTAGTTGTGGCTGCTGTCACCAAAAGGCTTCCATTCACTTGCCACTTGCCCACATCTATCAGGGATCGTTTGACGGATAGAGGAAACATTGCCGCACGTCTCAAAATGGGAAGGAGTAAAGGAGTTGGGAAAAGGAAGGAAAAGAATGAGCAGTTGCAATTAGTTGTAGTAATGTCTCAAATATCAGTTCAATTAGTTTGTCCCTTAACTCTTAACGTGCCGAAGTCGCAAATCTGCACCACATAATGCACACATTGTCCATAGAGCTGCAATTTCCCCGGCACATTAAGAGTTAAACCATTGGAGATCAAGAAGGAAATATCTTGGCTTTGGTCTGGTGGAGAATGTATGTTGTTTTGAAATCAAATTATCTTCCACGGGTTAAACACTGTGGAAGACCCGTTTAAAAATTGTCGAACTTCGCTATCTGACATATCTGACAGTGTTTGAATGGACAAATAAACACCCTAGAACACAAAGGTTTGGACAGTTATGCTGTCACTAGTACAATATGTAAATTGTAATTAATTTAATCTCGGCCGATAGGAAATTCTGCAACACAGCAGTCTATGGGGGAAAGCTGGAATGGTCTCTCAAAGATTTTCACTTTTCTAAAGCACTTAATGATCGTTTTAAACTGTACTTTTTTCAGGGCTTCATTTTTAGACCGTATCAGAGACACTGGTAGCATGGGAAATCATGTAGCTAAGATATTTTAAACTGGAAACATTGTTATACAATGCCTTTAACGCAGTCTCGTTAGTCACCCCTGTTTTGAGATATTGCTATCCTTTCGGCACGACATATTTCCTCTCTCCTACTTGTGAACAATCTGTCTTGATAAATAGCTAACTGTTAGATGGATAGAGAGATAATTAGGTATGTATACTGACAAGAAAATAGATAGATGGCTAGATAGGTGGGTTGATAGATAGGTAGAGATACGTAAATGGATAATGATTATCTGGAATCAGTTACGTGCCGTTGCTTTAAATAAACATACACAAGTCATATTATGAGCTAAATGCCTTGTCAAATACCATCAAAGCATGTATCCCCATCCTTTTTCTCTTCAGTGTGTGTGTTTCGTTAGAATTACTGCAAAAAAGGCTAAGCAGGTGATAAAAACAATAATGCTGCAAAAGTCATATACATGTAGTTTGGGTTCTATAGCAAATTCCATACAAACATAATCATGTATACACACAGCACGGACAGAAAGATTATAGAATAGATATGCACAGACAGACAGACACACACACACACACACACACACACACACACACACATGTACACACACGTACACACACACCTTCAAGATGCATAGAATTGATAGTCTGAATAAACAAAAAAATCATTGGAATAATGATCTGGCTGAGCTACCGGCATATTGCAGCATTGCCAAATCTTCACATTTACCGTGATATATATATTTGACAGGGAGTCAGATTTGTTGTGGCCTTTAAATTAACTTACTTGAAGTTTAGGGTTTTTGTTCTGATTACATATTTGTGTAAATGTATAGTGTATAAACAGTTTTAATGCTCTAGGCAATTGAGTATAGACTTTATCCAATGGTGCTTGGTAGATTTAAGTTTCGACGGTGGTATTTTTCTAGTACAATTTAATGTTATGATTACGTGTCTGGTCCAATGTCACATATATATCGGCCTGTCAGGTTCAGGGAGGCGAGACAAAAGGCAGTCGGCCATTTTGGCATCACCTTCATTAAGATTTCATGGGCATCCATATCAATCCAATAACTCGGTGACGCATGAAGCCCCGGAGATGTCACTTCGTTTTGATGGCCGTTGAGTTCCCCCGTATCTCTCTCTTTTATTGAAGCTTCGTTTTACTCCATGCCAGATTGGTTTACAGAAAATTCCATCTGCTTATGATGGAGACAGGACTCGTCAGGAGCATAGAAATAAATTGTTAAAGTTGAGGATAATCTTTTTGGTTGGACTATTTATAGGTGTATGTTTCCCTGGCCAAAGAAATATATTAGGTTTTCATTTTCACATACAATTACAGTCAAATCTGTATAGAAAGGACTCTGAATTGAAACAATAAAAGTGTCATTTGTAGACAGGTGTCCTTTTAGTGCAGGTTTATTTTGTGAGTAGTTTGCTCTCTGGGAACTGGTACTGGTTTGGTGTCCTTTATAGACATGATGTCCTTTATGTACAGGTGACGGTATGTGTGAACTACATGACAATGTATCAACGTGTCAATTCACCAGCACTGAATTAATCTCCAGACCTGGTAGAAATTAATCCCATAGAAAGCTACACAATCAATTTCACCATCAGAGCATTACATTGTAGAGCTTCAATTTAAAAAAATTGTCAAACTTTGATATCTGAGCTACATAGTAGTGTTCAAATAGACAAACACCCTAGAAAACAAAAATTTGGAAAGTTACACTGCCAATGGCAAGTTATGCATGAATAAACAATTAATACTCGGGGCGAGTAGAAAATAGCAAGTGTACACACTGTAAGTCTATTGGAGGAAATGGGCAAGTGAATCTGGTCAACTTACGATTTTCACTTTTAAAGCACTAAATCATCATTTTAAAGTACAATTTTTTTCAGGGCTTCATTTTTAGACCTTATCAAAGACACTGGCAGCATGGGGAATCATGTAGCTCAGATTTTTTTAACTGTGGTAAATGTTAGCCAGTACCATTAATAATTGATTATACAACAAAGAAGAAACGTATGACATGAAATTTTTACATCAGTAACTTCAGTAAATAGTGTACTTGATTCTGGCAGCATTACTCTCAGGACTATTCCAATCTTGTGATATCACTGTAACTAATGATTTTATGGCGGTATCTTAAAAGAAGAAATGTATGACTGGGAAATTTTTACAGCGGAAACTTTAAACAGTGTACTTGATTCTGGGAGCATTGTGTCATACACTGAGGACTTTTCCAATCTTGCCATGACTAATTTTTTTTTTTGGTACCGTCTTGTACTTGCAGCAAATCTCGGCTCAGGTGGCTTTACAGGCGGCCCAGCAACAGGCCATGCTGCCCCACATGATACACACTCACACCACCAAAGTGCCCGACACCGGCGGGGGCGTCAACACCGTGCTGCGCGTCATCGTAGAGAACGTCACCTACCAAATCACCGTGGACACGCTCCACGAGATCTTCTCCAAGTTTGGCACCATCCTGAGGATCGTCACGTTTATCAAAAGTGGTGAGAACGGGATTATCTGATTGGATTCTGTGTGTAACATAGCTCCTCAATGGAGATTAGATCTGCAAATTATAAATTCATAAGCTATCTCTCTTGGCAATTCCACAGTAAAGGGCATAAAAATGTGGCATTGACTGTCAAATCAGAATTCATCATTAAAATCACATTTTTAGCTCACCTGAGCCAAAGGCTCAAGTGAGCTATTGCGATCGCTTTTTGTCCGTCGTGCGTCGTGCGGTGTGCGTCGTGCGTCGTGCATAAACTTTTACACATTTTGAGCTTCTTCTTCCAAATGCATGATTGGATTTGGCCCAAACTTGGCAGGAATGATCCTTAGGGGGTAGGGATTGAAGGGTCCCCAACTGGTCCACCTGGCTCTGCGGGAGGCCCAGGGGCAGGGCCCTAAAGGGCCAAAAGTAGGTAGTTTTCAAACATCTTCTTCTCTAGATCCAGAAATAGTTTAGTTAAGCCACTTTGTGTGTAGATACCTCTATATGTGCTGAATTAATGTTCCTCATGACAATGCCCAGGGTGGCCCTGTTTGGCCCCCAAGGGGGACAAAAGTTTGGGGTAGGGCCCTATGGGAATAATTCACATTCACGTCAGTGGATTTTGACCAAACTTGGTGGGAATGATCCTCAGGTGGAGGGGAAAGAGGGTTCCTGGAATGGTACACCAGGCCCCCCTGGGGGCCCATGGGGCAGGGCCCATATGGGCCCAAACTAGGTAACTTTCTAACCACAAGCCCATTTGTAACCAAACTTGGGTGGTAGATGCGTAACAGGGACCTCAATGTTATTTGGGGGTCAAGGTCACATAAGTAGGTCAAAGGTCAAATGTTAGATACAAGGGTGTGCCTTGTTATTATAAAAACGGATGTTAGAATTTAATTTAACTTGGCAAAATCAGCTGTGGCAAGGGGAGGCAAAGTTTTTCAACTGGTTCATTTGGCTATGTTGGTGCCTAGATATCAGGCTCCAAGGGCCAAAACTATATGTAGAACTGATGTTTTTTCTATGGGTACCATAGAGAGTTTGCGAGACCTCAGGTGAGCGTCGTGCCCCCCGGGGCTCTTGTTTTGTTTCCTCAGCTGTTTAGAGTGACCATTCAAATGAAAAAAAAGATTTAAAAAACCCTTTAATTAAGATGACTTTGCTTTACATCATAAGTCCCACAAATATCTACTTGTACAAATTTCCCATATCGTGTTTGTAAGAGGACGGAACATTTATCTTTAATTCTTCTGTCCTTTTAT
Source organism: Eucidaris tribuloides (assembly GCA_001188425.1). Lineage (NCBI taxonomy): Eukaryota > Metazoa > Echinodermata > Echinoidea > Cidaroida > Cidaridae > Eucidaris > Eucidaris tribuloides. The sequence goes on from JZLH01S0218106.1 coordinate 42,378, forward strand.
GAACATGCATAGGAAATTTGTGCAGACAGATTTTGAAAATGTGCAGTACAGTTCACTGTTCAGTATAATTTTGCTGGAGTTATCCCCTTGAGAGAAGATTCGACAATTTATCTAGGTAGTCTTAAAGTGATAGGCTAACATTGTGGAGGTTCAATTCAAAAAATTGTCAAATTTTGATATCTGAACTACATAGTAGTGTTCAAATGGACAAATAAACACCCTAGAATAAAAAAGTTTGGAAAGTTACACTGCCAATGGCAAGTTATGCATGAATAAACAATTAAAGCTCGGGGCGAGTTTAAATAGCGTAGGTGTACACACAGTAAAGTCTATGGGAGAAAATGGGCAGGTGAATCCAATCAACGTACAATTTTCACTTTTTTAAAGCACTAAATAATCATTTTGAAATACAATTTTTTCAGGGCGTCATTTTTAGACCTTATCAAAGACAATGGTAGCATGGGGAATCATGTAGTTCAGATTTTTTTAACTGTGGTAAATGTTAGCCAATACCTTTAATATTCACTCGTACATTCATTGCCAAAAATTTCCCTTTACTGTGGAATTTCCCATCTAGCTATCTTATCAATTTTTCTACCTGTTAATCTATCGTTCTATTGATCTGTCTGTCCGTCCATCTACCCATCCCTATATCTTCATAGGATATTGAAGGGATTGTTATCCAACAATTTATTCATTTGTTTTGTCTTCTACAGGTCAGTTCCAGGCTCTCATACAGTTCGCAGATGCAACATGTGCCACAAGAGCAAAACTGGTATGTTTTTCTGGTATTGCAGGGTCTTTGGGGCTAATTCCTTTAGGTGTTATGCCTCACATCCTACATTCAACAAAGCTCCACTTACCTGCTGAAACAGTTTTGGGGTAATAAAATAAATGCCTTATCACTATGGATGACTTTGATTCTCCTGACTGATGCTGAGATGGAAGTGCATTAGAGTTGATGATTTGAAGTCTAAAAGCTCTAGTTTATATACTGGTGACATACCATGAATTTCTTTGAATTTTACTAATAGAGTCTTGAATATTATTGTCTATTTTACTGGTAACCAATGCAACTGTCTTAGTAATGGACTGCAATGTAAGAAACAAGAAGAAAATTTTGCAGACTAATCTAGTTGGCTGTTTAGATGATTGTTAGATAGACCCCCAAATAAAATGTTAACAATAATAATAATAATAATCCATATTTTATTCAAAATAGACAGACATCACAAATAGAAATCTTCCGAAAATTCCAAAAATTCATTTTGCCCAGTTGATCATGGGCCCGGCAGCCACTGAGCAGCGCCAGCAGTTCGACGTTGCTCCATCCCTAAAATTTGTTTTGACGCCAAACAGGGTAGCCCAGCAATCCACTCTATTTAATCGTTTTTTTGGATCTGGCGCGGCCGCTTGACTTACGAACTCCTGGTTGTGAGGCGGACGCTCTACCAACTGAGCCAACACACCGGTGCTACATAGTTCTAGTGTGTGTTGGTCAAGTTATGGCCATGCAAACCATATGCCATCTTGATTATATGCCTGCCACACCATTCCACTTCGTGATTATTAATCAAATTATCTAATATAGCTATCCATCCTTTCTTCAATCTCCTTTGTTTTTGTTTCATCTTTTCCCCATCGAATCTCTCTTGCATTCCTCTTGGTCTTTGACGTCTCCTCCAACATCACCTCCCTTCATACCCCACCCCCACACCTTCCCCTTCCCACATCTGTAGGAACTCGACGGCAAGAACATTTACAACAACTGCTGCCACCTCCACATCGACTTCTCCAAGTTGACCAACCTCAGTGTCAAGTACAACAACGAAAAGAGCCGAGACTACACCTGCGACCTTCCCGCAGGCGACGCCCTCACCAGCGTCGACCCAAGTACTGCTGCCATGTTTGGTACGTATGCTCCTTTCCGTCGTTCGTTCGGCTTCTATTCGTCTTTTTGTTTTCAATTCCGCATTTGCTGTTTTTTGTGTTCCGTTCATCATCAATCATTGATGTAGACCTGTGCAGTTTTGAGAATGAGATGTCGCTTCGTCCTCCCTGGGTAGGGGGCTTCGCAGAGTATAACAAAAGACGAGTATCTTCATCTCTGCATTTGTTTAGTTAAGGAACAACTGTAAACCTGGCTTATGTGTTGTGCTCTAGAAGCCCCCCAGTTATGGCGCACGTCATGTTCTCCAAAATGAACAGGTCTATTAGGGTTACTCATGAACCTTGGGTCTTTGCTGCTTTGCTCAGGTTTTTTTTCTGTATTCAATCAAAATGTTTAAGAAGAATGGATAAATTTAGTTTGGGCGTGGATTATCATGCAACCAATTCCCTGTATTTGCAATCAGGGGGAAATATTTGGCTGTTACCAACAAAAATATCCCAACAGTGTATTAAATCATGTTCCAACAGGCTTAAAGTTGTTAAAAACACAATTCCTGAGTCACAGGGTTAAGTGGGATGGAAAACACTATTTACAAAAGTTATTTTATTTGATTTTTTTGTATTACAAGTAGAGCCTAAAAATCAATTTCCAGTCTTAATAGAAGTCATGCATTTAGACAGAATATAGAATATAGAATATTTATAAAGTGAGACCATATGCCCAGGTCCCCCATCTTGGCTCGTGGCCAAATACCACACCCATGTCCATGTGTTGGAACCATCATAATATTGTGATCTCTCTAGGGGCTGGTCTGGGATATGTCATTGTACTATATGGTGTCCAGTGATAATTTGTTCATTGCATATTTGGCATATTTTATTTGTTTTGCATGGTGGCGTGGTATCATCCAAGCTTTACATGATTTGATTTGATTTGATTATTATACATGGAATGTTTTGGCATATATATTTTAGTTTATCTATATTTATATTTGTGTAAGCTACTCTGCTTTTGCTGCTACATAGGACCATGTATTCTCTAAAATAAAATTCACCACTTTTTTTCAACTGTCATCCAGTTTCGAAACAAATATAATTCTCTGACAGGGTGAATTTGCGAAGTAATTTGTATATACAAGAAAACAAAACACAAGCCGAGAAATATTTGACTTAAGGCTACTCTGTGTTCCCATCTGCATGTTGGAATAATTGAAAGCTGGTGGAATTAACAAATTTATTCCCTAGAATTGCAGCTTCTAAATTTACATTTTTGTGTGATGTCCAAATAGATTGGACCCCCCCCCCCCGAATCAATGAAACTTAATTGTTCACTTTGTCATTCTCAAGCATGAACATAGGCATAATGCAGGCAAATTGTATTGCAGCATTCACAATACAGAACAATAAATTATTAGCTTACTGCAAGAAGGGCCCTAAAACTGTACAACGTCTAAAGTATTAGTGCCCTTCTTGCTGTAAGCTGATTGTGGGGAATTTTAACACGTTGTATGAAGTTGGTTAGCAAAAGAGTAGCTTACACTGAAATGTGTTGACGCGTCAACTTATATGCATGATCATTTGTTGTATTTTCAGTTTGTTTATTGTTTGTTTGTTGTGTTTTGGTTAAATTGCAAGTTTTTTTTTTCAAGCTCACTAACTTACTAGTAACTCCCATTTTGGTATATATATAAATAAGCAAGGCCCCCATGCTGTGTGACAATAGTGCGGCATTAACACTGGTGTCAATTAGCACCAAATGGGAATGAAACACCCAAGATGAGGTGAAACATATGATGACAAAATATTAACAAGTCAGCCCCCTTAACAGTATAATCCTAAGAAATGGGTTTGTCTCTGACTGGAATGTGGTCATTTGGGTCTGGTCAGTGAGTTTTGACCCTCTAGACCTATCGAGGGACTATTTGGGGACTAGTATGAGTGATACTATGTGAATGGAAACATGGAAGGGATTTGTTGATATTATCCCAAGTACATAGCTTTAGTCGATCAGACAACCTTTTTGTCGATCTTTCACATGGTATTCTATTTTCACCCAGACATCAGAAAATAACATAAAACCTACTGAAAATTGTGTATTATAGTGACAAATTGTGATGTTTTAATCATTGGAGAACATATAACAGTATATACCTTACCAATTTCTAGAAATTGGGAGAGTTTCAGAGCGAGGAAGTTTCAGGGCATTGATAGATCATACAGGTCTATCCAAAAACAACAACAACATAATTGCAAAGAATTTAATTTATGACCATTTACCAAAACTGTACTTGGCTTTGATATCATTAATAAGTTCCACTGTGATTATGGATATTTTGGGATCTGTTAATGTATTGTATTTTTCATTAACAGTGTTGGAAAGCGATTGCATCATATAACCATTTCATTCGTAATGAAAAAGTTTTTTTTTTAAATCGTTCACGGTGTGAGGTATGGTCAAATTATCTCTAAGTAAGTTTTGATCATGCTTAACTTCATTCAATGTACATTTCTTCGAATCCATCTTATTAGCACTTGCACACACCACCACTTTTCATCTATAAAACTGGTGAGGGGGCTGTAACTATCATTTAGGCAACATAATTGAGATACATCGAGGCAAATTACAAATTGATTTCTAGAAACAACTAAATCAAATGTTGGCAAAACCACATCCTCATTGTTGCTTCATGTTGTAGACACTGTGGTGACATGTGTCTTGTGAAAATAAAATACTCTTTTTTAAAGGTGGCCGGGAAAAAAGAGGGGAGGGGGTACATATAAAGCATATTAAGGTTACATAGTATGAAGTGGTTTTATTTCTTCGCTTATGGATAAGTGGATGATGTATTAAGAGATGAAGGATCTAATCTGTAGTTGATGCTTCTCATGTGATTAGAACTGATGCGTAGTAGACTGAGAAAGAAACATAGTTTCAGAGTTAGACACAAAAGGGGTGTTATAGCAGGTGTATACTTACTTGGGTTTATTTTCCCCATGCTTTTATGGGTGGGGGAAGGGATACCATAACAGTTTTTTTAATAGACACTCTATTATGAATGACAGGTGACAAAAATCATTGACAAATATGCTGAGTACAGATCAAAAGTGAAGATTTCAATAATGTACATCCAAAATCATAATTCATCATCAGTGATTTGTGAAACACCTTCCAGAGTATATCTTTCAGATTAGGAAGTGGTGCTATATGTGCTGTCATGTTAAAAAAAAATACTGAAACAATCATCGATAACTGGAAATCTGTAAATATAGTATGATGAAGGAGTGAGGAAATGTTGTTCATAAATTTGTCTTGTTGGTACTATCTAATGAGTTTCAAATTTGAATCAGTAATAGTGAGTGAGAGTAGCTTACTCTTGTTGTTTCTGACCTCGGGGCCTGTGCATGAGCTTTGGTTTTAGTAGTATGGAGGTGACGGCATCTTGTGCATGTTTGCATGTGTGTACATGTTGGGAACCGTTTCGAGTGAATGCCTACCATGGGAATGCTCTACTGTGCTTGGATATGACTATGATCATGATGGCATGATGGTTTGCTCAACAGATAGATTGACATTACAAGAATGAACATGATACTCTGATCGGATAGAAATTCATGTTTTTTGCATCGTGTTTTATGTTTCTTCCTCGTGTGATGAACATATAGAGATCCCCTTGTTATGTCCGCTGTACTAGATATTCCCTGTAGTCGTGTAGAGCCAATTCATCAGGACCTATTTTATTTTGTAGTACCGTCACACCAACCCCCTCCCACCCTTCCGTCAATACCCTTCAAAAGATAGCTATCGCCCTATCAACGCAACGTAAGGAAAGAATGATCAAGAACTTGTGCAAAGACGAGTCCCAAGTGAAACTCTTCACACTTTATAGATATTTTGAACACACTCTTAAACATATTCATACCTTATTTCCATCGCTAAAGACATAGTGTATGCAACTTAGCAGGGGGCGGGGGGGGGGGGGGGGGGGGGGGTAAAGTGTGCTGAGTTGTTGTTACTTTAGTATCATAGATTTATGAACTGATCGGCAATGTCTGTTTTTTGACTTTCAGAATGCAAATTTGATAGTCGATGCCAAAATCTCTATCAATATGCAGAGATCTGTTAGGTTATGTAGTGATGGATTGTGGAATGCCATTTTCCTTCAGGCGAGGATTTCTTTGTTACCATTTCTTTTTATTTCAAAGTAAAAAATCATGTAATATACATGGCTGTATTTTAGTAGCACAAAAGTAGAGAGCGGTATGGCACTTTCAAAATCAATCTACATGCAAATGATATAACCATATAAATTGCTCTGTGAATAGTAAAAGCATAAAGTGATTCAATTTTCCCATGATCAATAAAAGTGACAAGTAAGTAGCTGAGAATGGCATTTACGGCAATGGGGGCATGTGGTTACCATAGGGATGACATCAACAAATAGCTTGTTTGTGATTGATTTGCAAATAAGGCAAAAACAAAACAGGCAAATAATTTATGATGTTGGAGTCAATTTTCAGAGTTGATAAATTACAGGAGCTTATGCTTAAATAGTTTTAGATAATAAGTAAACAGATATGCTTTGTACTTTATGTAGTGTAAAAATAAACTACAGGTAGAAGTGTGCAAATTGGCCCTACTGGCGTATAGCCGGAAATAGGGTTTATTGTAAATTTGTTATCCTTGGCTATTCATTTAATATTGAGTAATGGACAGATATTTTTCTATTCCAAGATAAAGCAGACATGTTTCATTCCGTTTGCTCTGTAGTTCTACTTACAAATGAGATATTGGTAAAGACTTTAGTCTGCTCCCTTACCTAGGAACGAGTTTTGGTAATAAACATTTCAATATGTGCAACAATTAATTCAAGTGCAGATTAATAGGTATGTTTCTTTTGGTTTAAATCAACACAAATTGATTAGTACTTCCTGATATTTCATTAACAAATTAAGCGAAAAGAGTGAGCCATAATGTACACAACAATAGTTTTCGGAACGTGTAGAAATAATTAAAAAAAGAAAAATCACTTTATATCACTGATCTATTTGTGTTGGTATTTCAAATAGCATAATGTCTTTGACATAGCTCCGATGGTAGATTTCCAATTAGTTTTTCAGATTAAATTCAGCGGCTGAACTTCATGATGTGAGTTAAAAAACCAGGCAACATCATATATACGTTGTAGTACATTTTTATATGATACCCAGTTTTATTTCAGAGTAATATGATTTTTCCAAGAATAATCTGAATATGTGACAAAGAGTGTAGATTCTCATATCAGTACAAATATAAATCATAACAATGCAATCAATGTTTTTGTTTTTAATTCCTTTTGAATATTACAGGTTATATAATAATATATCCTAAATATTGTGTGCCTTTTGCTGATAAACTTGGACCACTTGCTTTTTTCCCCCACCCCTTCTCATATGCCTAACTCTCATATATATATATCCTAATGATGCTTATATATACACATACATTCTAGGACTCGGTGGGGCAGCCGGCCTTATTTCGCCTTACGCTACTGCAGGGCCCACGCCCTTTGCAGCGGCACCTACTACACCAGCAGTTTCCCTCGCTGCAGCGGGCTACCATGGTGCTACAGCAGGTATTCGGTTCAAATAATCAGTATTGTCACCTAGAACTTCTTCTTTCCGAAAAGTCAAAATTTGCTCACTCTTTGAGTTTTTCTTCTTCCTCCAGTCTTGCCTCCAATCTCAAAGTGGCTGACATCTCATCTATTATATCTTCTCTAACTCCAGCTACTTGTGGGATTTTTTTTTTTTTCGTTGGAGGTTTTCTTACTTTCTCAGTTATCACTTCGGAATTCTAACCTCTCCATTTTACTCTTGTGCAGATTTCCTGGGGATAATTTGTCTTTTTCTCGGGCTTTTTCCTTCTTTCCACTCTCCGTCTCTCTAT
>JZLH01S0218117.1:0-21257 GCA_001188425.1 Eucidaris tribuloides
TGAATTCAGTCAACAGTACGATTTTCACTTTATTTTAAAGCACTAAACATCATTATGAAATATAGAGACTTTTCGGGGTACCCTGAGATTTTGACTATGTTTACATTACTAGCATCCAAAGTGTTAATTAAGTGTTAAGGTATCGAGTTATACCTCATCAGAAAGAACAGACTCTGCTCTTCCTGATGAGGTATAATCGGATAGCCTTATCCCGTTGGAGACGATTTGATTTTGCTATAACAAGATTTTCATAGACTCCAACACGAGTTAACTCCTACTAGTCTGCAACGGGTATCCTTGTGATGCTATGATGTAAATGTGGTAAATATCGGGTACCCCGAAATCTCAAGGGTTCCCCCTCCTCCCCCCCCCCCCCGAGATTTTCATTAATTAATTTTAGAAGAAAAAAACGAAGACATTAGAAATTGTTATTGGTGTGATATGACTTTCGGCATAAAGCATTTCAATAAGAAAATCCCTAAAATAAATTTGGCTGCTTTAAGCATTGCTTACTGCTTCATCATTGTTAAATATGCACATTAATATATGCGGTGTTATCTTCAGGAGCCAGTATATGCTATTATGTTGTAGATGTGTAATATAGTCGTCTGAGTGCACACTGTATTTGTTTTCTTTTTTTTTCCTCTTTTCATTGCAGTGTCGGTGACGGTGAGTTCGAAGAGACCGAGATTGTATGTCATACTTTCTGCCTTGTGGTGTCCAGTGCCCTTAAAGCACCGTTGTGTGACTACCAATCTTACGGTCATTGTATTGCTTGTTTTTCTTTTTTGTGTGTAACTTTCTATCCTGTGTTTTTTTCAGTGTTATATTTACGAGACCAAAATTCAAGTGACCCATTAATTGCCATTTAGTTTGCGTCGAGTAATATGCACGCTAGAAATATTTTTTGTGTAACAGCTTCATGAACTCTTGAACCTGATGCTGGAAACAGAGATCCAACAAGAAGCCGGATTCGGAAACAGAATCAACAAGAATCTGGAATCTTGAAACTGAACATTGAACTTGGAATACTGGAAATTGAACTGTGAAACTTGAATGTTGAAAACTGAACAGTTGAACGTTGGATGTTTGAAACTGAAACAGTGAATTGGATCGTTAAACTGAAACAGTGAAGTGAATGTTGAAACTGAACACAATGAACTTGGATGTTGAAACTGAAACAGTGAACTTGGATGTTGAAACTGAAACAGTGAACTTTTGGATGTGCAAACTTGAACACGTGAACTTGGGATGGTTGAAATGAAAACAATGAACTTGGATGTTGAAACTGAAACAGTGAACTTCGGATGCCCTTAATAAATGAACAATCTCTAAACAATGGAATACCATAGTATTTACCATGCGCTCATTTTTGTAAGGGTGTTGAAACTGAATAACAGATGAACTTGAATGATTAAACTTGAAACAGTGAACTGGTGTTGAGGACTGAAACACGTGAACTGAATGTTGAAACTGAACAGTGAACTTGGGTGTTGAAAACTGAACAGTGAACTTGGATGTTGAGACTGAAACAGGCTGAACTTCAGGATGTGAAACTGAAACATGTGAACTTGAATGTTGAAAACTGAAACAGTGACTTGGAATTGGATGTTGAAACTGAAAACAGTGAACTTGGAATGTTTTGAAACTGAAACAGTGACTTGGATGTTGAAACTGAAAACAGTGACTTGGATGTTGCAAACTGAAACATGTGAACTTGAAATGTTGAAACTGAAACAGTGAACTTGGATGATTGAGACTGAAACAGTGAACTTGAATGTTGGAAACTGGTGAAACATGAACTTGGACTGTTGAAACTGAAAAGCTGAACTTGGATGCTTGAACTGAAAACAGTGAACTTGGTTGTGAAACTGAAACAGTGAACTTGGACTGTTGAGACTGAAAGCACGTGAACTGGGATGTTGAAAACTGAAACAGTGAACTTGATGTTGAAACTGAAACAGTTAGAACTTGGGTGTTGAGGCACTGAAACGTTGAACTTGAGATGTGGAAATGAAAAACAGTGAACTTGGATGTTGGAGACTGAAACAGTGAACTTGGATGTTGAGACTGAACAGTGAACTTGGATGTTGAAACTGAAACAGTGAACTTGGAGCGGTGAACTGAAGAACAGTGAACTTGGATGTTGAACTGAAACAGTGAACTATGAATGTTGAAACTGAAACAGTGAACTTGGATGTTGAGAACTGAAACAGTGAACTGGATTGTGAAACTGAAACAGCTGATTGCGATGTTGAACTGGAAAGCAGTGAACTTGGTAGGGTGTTGAAACTGAAAACAGTGAACTTGGATGATTGAGACTGTTTTTTCAAACAGTGAACTTGGATGTTGAAGACTGAAACACGTGAACTTGGATGTTGAGACTAAACAGGTGATTGGATGTTGGAGAAACTGAAACAGTTGCAACTTGGAGTGTGAGACTGAACAGTGAACTTGGAGTTGAGACTGAAAAAGTGAACTTGGGATGTTGAAACTGAAACAAGTGAACTTGCGTTTTTGAAACTGAAACAGTGAGACTTGCTGATGTTGAAACCTGAAAACAGTGAACTTGGTTGTTGAAACTGAAACAGTTCGAACTGGATGTTGAGACTGAAAACAGTGAACATTGGATGTGAAACTGAAACAGTTGAAACTTGTGTGAAACTGAACAGTGAACTTGGATGTTGAAACTGAAACAGTTGAACTGAATGTTTGAAACTGAAACAGTGAACTTGGGATGTTAAACTTGAAAACAGTGAACTTGGGATGTTGAAACTGAAACAGTTGAACTTGGATGTTGAGACTTAAACAGTGAACCTTATGATGATGTTGAAACTGAAAACAGTGGAACTTTGGATGTTGAAACTGAAACATGTGAACTTGGTATGTTGAAAGATGAAAAGTGAACTTGGATGTTGTAAACTGAAAAGCTGAACTTGGATGTTAGAGCTGAAACAGGCTGAACTTGGAATGTTGAATGAAACACGTGAACTTGGATGTTGAAACTGAAACAGTGCAACTGGAGGTATGAGACTTTGAAACAGTGAACTTGGATGTTGAAACTGAAACAGTGAACTTGGATGTTGAAACTGAAACAGTAACTTGGAGTTGAAACTGAAACAGCTGAACTTGATGTTGAAACTGAAACAGTGAAACTTGGATGGTGAAACTGAAACACGTGAACTTGATGTTGAAACTGAAACAGTGAACTTGGATGTTGAGACTGAAAACAGTGAATGAATTGTTGAAACTAAACACTGAACTTGGGATGTTGAAACTGAACAGTGAACGTTGGATGTTGAAAGGAAACAGTTGAACTTGGAATGTTTGAAACTGAAACAGTGAACTTGGATGTTGAGACTGAAACAGTGAACTTGATGTTGAAACTGAAACAGTGAACTGGATGCTTGAAACTGAAACAGTGAACTTTGGATGTTGAAAATGAACAGTGAACTTGAGATGTTGAGGCACTGAACATGGAACTTGGATGTTGAGACTGAAACAGTGAACTTGGATTGTTGGAAAACTGTGAAACAGTGAACTTAGGATGTTGAAACTTGAAACAGTGAACTTGGATGTGAAACTGAAACAGCCTGAACTTGGATGTTGAGACTGAACAGTGAACTTGATGTGAAACTGAAACAGTTGACTTGGATGTTGAAACTGAAACAGATTTGAACTTGAATGTTGAAACTGAAACAGTGAACTTGGATGTTGAAACTGAAACAGTGAAACTTGGATGTTGCAGACTGAAACCAGTGAACTTGGATGTGAAACTGAAACAGTGAACTTGGAGTTGAAACGTGAAAACAGTGAACCTTGGATGTTGAAACTGAAACAGTGAACTTGAATGTTGAAACTGAAACAGCTATGAACTTGGAGTATGAAACTGAAACAGTGACTTGGAGATGTTTGAAACTGAAACAGTGAACTTGGATGTTGAGAGCTGAAACAGTGAACTTGAATGTTGAAACTGAAACAGGTGAACTTGGAGTTGAACTGAAACAGTGACACTTGGATGTTGAAAGCTGAAACAGTGAACTTGGATGTTGAAACATGAACAGTGAACTTGTGGATGTTGAGACTGAAACAGTGAACTTGGATGTGAAACTGAAACAGTGAATTCGGAGTGAACTGAAACAGTGAACTTTGGATGTTGAACTGAAACAGTGAACTTGGATGTTGAAACTGACAACAGTGAACTATGGTGTGTTGAGACGAAACAGTGATGAACTTGGATTTGAAATGAACAGTGAACTTGGATGTTGAAACTGAACAGTGGAACTTGGATGTTGAACTGAAACAGTGAACTTAGATGTTGAAACTGAAATCAGTAACTTGGATGTTGAAACTGAACAGTGAATTGCGATGTTGGAGACTGAACAGTGAACTTGATGTTGAAACTGAAACAGTGAACTTGAATGGTTGAACTGAAACGTGAAACTTGAATGTTGAAACTGCAAACAGTGAATTGGATGTTGAGCACGTGAAAAGTAACTGGATGGTTGAAACTGAAAACAGTGAACTTGGAATGGAACTGAAAACAGTGAACTGACATGTTGAATAATCAATGTTAATGTTGAATGTTACTGTTGAATGTGAATCTGAAACCTGTTTGAAGGTTATCTTAACCTAATTCTTGAACCTTATCTTAAAATCTGAATTAAACTTGAATTATAGAGTAACACACGAGAAAGAGTTACATTTCACAGTAAGCTATAATAGCCTCAAAAAGCCGTGTTGAAAGAAATAACGTAGACTCTAAAAAATAAAAATAAAGATAGATATACAACGTTCAAAGAAAGGAAATATTAACGACTTACCTCATTTGAAAGTAAAGTCCAAACTCTGTGATCGAGATCTTTTTTGATAAACGCCACTTACGCAACATTAAAAGTATCATATTTACCGCGTAGTGTCCATATTTTTTGAAAAGTATTTTAAGGCAATAGACAGTAAACGATTATTGATATATACAAATACGTTGCACATAATTTTTGCACAATAAAACTATTTAAAAAGCACCATCTTACGATAATATTTATGCTTCCTGAAGCAACATCTAAGAGTAAGGTAAAAGTCGCAGAAAATATCAAGATGTATATATTGTGCTCAACAAAGATTTCGTGTGAAAAACGCCATCTTACGGCAATAAAGGTGCTTATCACCACCAGGGTGTTATCACTCCGTTAGTTCACTTGTCAAATCTTGCGTATTGAGAAATGTTGTTTGTAAAAATTTTGATTATAAAAGAAAACGACACCAAAACCAACCTGTGAGACTTGCCAATAATCACTATCATGTTCGAATGTATGGGCTTTTTGTGTAGCAGTACGATTCTAAGTAAATGCAGGTTAAATCTGGATCTGTTCATGTTGCGGCCAATAACAACATTGCTCATCGTGTGGTTTGACCAAATGTGTATTCCTTTTCATTTGAATAGGTATGAACCTCTTCAGACAGAAAATGATTATAAAGTGGAGTCTGTGACCGATTGATAATCTGTCGCAATCCATCGGGGAGAAAGACGCACAAGAAAAAAAAAAAAAATTTTTCGGCCAGATCAAAGAAAAGGTATGTTAAAGGAAAGAAAAAGGTTTTCACAGAAAGCGGTGCTTAAAAGAATTTAAAAACAACACCCACTGTCATAAAGAAAAACGTAGTTGATGTTCAAATCAATTGCAAACACATGAAGGATGACATGATCTATTTTGTTACTTTGTAAGTGGAATGTTAATTTATTTCGTTGTGATTTTGCTATGTTTATTTGTATTGTTATCGTCTTGTTAGTTAATACGCATCCATTTGTTTGAATTTTTTAAACTCTTTGAAAATGCAGAAATGATATAAAATGAAAATCAAATCTGAAAATAAGTCAGCAGCCTGAGGAATTCATAATGCATAGGGCAAAAAGTTAAAGGGGTAAATAACGTCCAAGATTTTTGGAAAAATTTTTTTTTTTTTTCTCACCTACCTTTGCTATTGTACCAGTAGGTTTGTTCTATCGATTTATTATGTGGTAAGTTAGTCTGTAATTGGTTTCTGTCTTAATGTTTATTTTGATCTTCTGCTGTTTTTTATGAGATGAAATAAATTCATTTCAGTCATTCAACTATTCGCTATACTGGTATTGTGTTTTTGCGTTTTGTTGAGGAATTCTGCATTTGTGGTTGATTTAAGCAGGGGTGGGGGGAGCTACGAGGCGGGCGGGGGACACTTGCCCCTCACCCCTCCACAAATTTCGTGCCCCCCCCCCGGGCCCCCACACAACATTGATGACCCTGTGTGAAAACAAATATTTGAACCTGGATTCGGAGAAAAAAATGAACGATTCTCGGCGAGTGACGTGAACGGAAAAAAATTGACGGCCTTGGATTTGGGGGAAAAATGTTCCGTCATAATCACCCCCCCCCCCCCCACCCCCCGCCGTGAGCGAGTTTCGGGCAACCGGCGCTGACGGAATAAATGATGACCTTGGAATTAGAGAAATTTATGTCGTCGCTACCCCCCCCCCCCTCCCCCAGTTGCCCCCACACAAAAATTATTCGGTGACAAATTTTTGACCTGAGATTAGGAGAAAACAAATAAGGAAAATTTTGGACCCGCGGTTTGTTAGAATTGTTTTTTCTTGCAACCCCACCCCCCCCTCGCCCGCTTGACGCGAGTTTTCGGCGAGTCGACGTGACGCGAAAAATTTGGGCCTTCGATTTTTGGGGAGAAAATTTCGTTCATAACCCCCCCCACCCTCCGGTGAGCGACGTTAAAATTATGGACTTGGAATTGGAGAAAATTTTTTCGTCCTGGTCCCCCCCCCTCCCGCCTGAGCGCAGTTTTCGAGCGGCTGGACCGTGACCGCAAAAAAGAATTACTGGGCGTTTGGTTGCCCCCAGTACGCCCTGCTGAAAAAAATGCCTACTACGCCAACTTGATTTTAAGCGTTTTCTGAAAATCCGTGGTTCTTTCGCATACGTGTTTGGGCATCTAGCTGCCAGCAAAGGCAATTACACGGAACTTGTTGCGTTGTCAGTTGGGGGGGGGGAGTGGGTTGAATTATGTAAAAAGAAAAAAAAATGTGGGAATGTGTCGTACAGATTTGATAATTTTTTATCATAATAAACACTTCCCGTTATTTCCGCACTAGCCACTGAACTTTCTGAAGAAGTAGCGGAGACGGAAATTTGCGTTTAGTATGTTAGCACTGTTGGCTGCTACCTGTCCCTTGTACTATCTATTAATCTAATTACATGCATTCATTATATACCCACCATACACACTCACAAACAACACATAACATACACACACACCACGCGCCGCGCACACACCACACACACACACACACACACACAACACACCCATCCACACACACACACACACACATACACACAACACACACACAAACACAGACACACCCAACACATCCACACACACACGACACACACACACACACACACACAGCAACCCACCACACACAATCCACACACACACACACAAACAACCTCACCATCTACACACAACACACACACCACACCACACACACACACAAAACACACCCACCCATCCACACACACACCACACACACACACACACACACACACACACAACACACACACACACACACACACCACACTACACACACACACAATGTAAATATTTTCACATAGGCATTAAAGGGACTGAATCGTGGCTGGTTGAATGTTTGCGAACCAGTTCGTGCAGCAGCAGCGCACTGGCAGACTGGCATTCAGTTACGACCAATGAGAAGCAGCGAATTAGTGATGAAGCCCTGCAAAAAAATTGATTCAAATGATTATTTCAGTGCTTTAAAAAGTAAAATCGTAAGTGACCAGCTTCACTTGCCAATTTCCGGGTCCATAGGACTTACCGGTGTACACCTCGCGCTATTAAAATCGCCCTTGTTTTAATTGTTATATTCATGCATAACCTTGCCATTGCAGTGTAACTTTCCAAAATTCTGTATTCGTAGTGTTTATTTGCTTCATTTGAACATTATATGTAGCTCAGATATCAAAGTTTGAAAAAAATTATTTGAAGTCCCAATATTTGCATATCACTTTAACGGATTCATTGCAAATAGTTATAGAGGAATAATGGTTTAGTGTATAACGGACGCTTATCAATTTATTCCCACGAGATTTTCGTCATTTCTGGGCAATAAAAACAGTTGCAAACGAATAGGCCAGATCATAAAAACTTAAGATATTGCGTGGAACCGTTAAGTTCTCTACCATCGCAGGCGGATTTGGAGACAATCGGTGATAGCATTAGGCCCAGACATAGAAATGTTTTCGTAGTGGTATTATCAGCAGCTACGTGACAATCGGGTTGTTACTGTTTCATTCTTTGTTGAAAGGATTTTACGTATCAAGCCCTTTCGTGTTGGGAGCGCGCATCCTGGCATATGGATGCCCATTGTGGGCGTCCAAGAATTAATGTTCAGTTACTGTACCACACTTATGAAGGGATAACAATGATCTATTTGTACTTTGTAAGTGGCCGAAGATCCCAGAATCAGGAAACACAAGTTCACTATCCATGGAAGACCGGTTTACATACGTGCAATAACATTTACACACAACGTTTTTGGAGTGTGTTATCAAGCCACGTTGTCAATTAAGTTGTCACCATTCAGATTTTCTGTTTTGAAAAGGTCTTTACGTAAACAAGCCCTTTTTGGTTGCGCGCACATCCTCAACATCAATGAGCGCTCATGTGAAACGTCTCTGACTGTTGTGAGTGGTGTTTGTGCCGAAATTCGAATGTATGGTCTTGGGCAAGTTTCATAACGAATTTATGTGTAAATAATAACCACAGGACTGAATAAGTTTACTACTTTTATGAGCAGATATGTCATGACCTTAGAATCATAAAATACAACGTCCACTGACATTCAAACCATGTACAGTATCATGCTAGTTAACGAGCCAATGAAAATGTTTTTAGTTAGTGACGTTGACCAGAGCCACTGTGCTCAATTCTGTTGGTCATGCTAATTCTTATTGACAAGGTGTTACGTAACACATTTGTGGTTACGCGCACATCCTGGTATAAAAAAGAACGCTCTGGTCATTGTGTGGGGAATCTGATTAAAGTCAGAAGTGCTGTTTAGTATTGTTTTGCATTGAATAAATATTAGAACGATTTAGCGTATTTATTCCTACCTTTATAATTGTGAAAGGGGATGAAATTGACTTCTTTTACTGTGTAAATGGGAAGAGATCAAATGATCAAAAGCAAGTCACTCCCATCCGAGACCCAGTATACTTGAAAGACCCCTAAATCCATGACTTTTATTAGCCCTGTGCATTATAAGAGGACACGTGTCAAGTTGCTATTATCACTTATCTTTGGAGACGATTTCTGTATAACTTCGCGTTTATCAAGAGCCAGCTTGAGTAGTCTCGTCTCAATCCTCAACGTTTAATTATTCGTGGACAAGGGTTTGCATATTATAACCTTTCATGAAGTTGCGTGTGCGCCATGCATACGACGAACGTTGTCATTATGTGGACGTGTCTCGTCACCAGTTGTGCGAGTTGGATTTTTTGCTGGTTTATGGCATTTTGACACTTTGACATTTTGACGGATTTAATGTACAATAAATTAAAAAGACATGACTTGTTTAGTTAACTCCTATTTAGGCATACGAATGGGAAGAGACGAAAGAAATGACAAATACAGCGTCCACTTCCATCCAATACCTCGTATCCTTGAAATTACTTAACCCATTGCAGTCTTTTAACCAACCTAATCAGAATTTGTAAACCTCTGATGATCATTAAGTCTTGTTTGAATGGGTCTTACGTAACACAAGCCTTGTATAGTTGCACGCGCATCCTGAATATGATGGGCACTGTCAAGAGTGACATGTCGTTTGAGAGCTGGTGTTTGGGTTATGTGGCAAAAGCCAGTTTAAAGTTCGTCCATGGAACGATTGTCCCCATCTATACCCATTTATCTTTCGTATACGAGGGCATTTCAGGAGAACCATTCCCTGAAATCATGGCTGCCATCATTTTTTTGTTACATTTGTAGAGAATATCTCGGGAAATCTTCACCTTCAACATTCTAAATATGCACATCTTGTGCATGCAAAAACATTATTATTATAGCTTTCAAATCAAGCTGATCCTATTTTTTTTTAATATTCTGCTCACACAAGGCAGTCATACGCAATGACATTTCTTCTGCACAAGCCACTACACATGCGCAAATTGAAACTGTGAATGCCTAATTGAAGACCTTCTGACAGTTTTCATATGATTTCATAGAAAGAATCACAAAGGTAATAAGGTGTGAATAAAAAAAAGCCCAGCATTGATACATGTTTTGCGGGATGCTCGCGACCGACTTGTGGAAATGACTCCATCTCAAAGTTGGTTCTTCACTCCAATTCTTCCAAAGTAATGGCTGATTTTTATAGAAAATCCACCTTTGCGGTGTGGAAAGGTGTACAATTATTGTTGCATACAGTATTAACCTGTAGAGTGTGTTGTTACTTTAATTAATTATTGTTAATTTTCATAGATTATATTTCCCTTCCTTGGTATTACTCAGCGTGTAGTATTTTTTGTATCACCCTTTAGCACTTTTAGTAATTTGCCAGATATATTACCTCAATACTTCAAGACGTTAGTCATGATACAATCACTTTATTATTCCGTCTCTCCTCCGTCCTCTCCAACAGGTTTCTTGGACAGGTGCAGCTGACACAATGACACCAGGGGGCGGATTCACAAAACCGACCTAGGACCATCCTATAGGTTACAGTTGTGGTTGAACTTAGGCCGAACACTCCACGAAACTGACTCCAACTCTAAATCCAGCTCTAACTTGATCAACGATAGTATCGGAAACTATCGTTCGACGTAATCTCAATTCTAGACCCTGTTTTTATGGGGAAGGTGATCATTCGAATATTTTCATTATTATTCGAATGTTTGATGTGGGCAAAATCTCATAGCCTAAGATTTGGTCAAATACACGTTATTATTACTAATTAGCCGCAAAACAAATGTGATGTATTGAAATAATGAATACTCCATGTTTTCCTGCTCAATCAATAAAAATCTAATCCGGATTTCATAGTCTAAACCTCATACTTTTATTTCTTCTTCAAAGAATGTACATTGCTTTGAAATAGTCGAATCATGTCTGTTTCTCTTTGAACTAACTAATATTACAGAAGCAAAGTTTTTTATTACAAACTCAAATTCAAGATGTACATGTGGAAATTTTCGATTGCGCCTGCAATGGAGCATAGGTATCATTAATCATGCGGTATGTGCATGAAGCTGAGGTATTTACAGGTGTATGTTCATTGTAGTCTCAGACATTTGTGAAGCATGCATTCTATAAATATTAATGGTCTTCAATAACAATTAAATTCATGTTGACACATGCGCACACTGCGATCTCGTCGGTGAACCGTGGCAGAGAACAATAGTTAGAGCTGCTTCTCAGCAGACCCAGCATTTAGAGCAAGGGCGTAGGCTGGTTTGGGCATGGGGAGGTGCACATCTCAGGGAGGTGGAAGAAGGAGGTGCACATCTTAGGGAGGTGGAACTACAGTTGAGAAAATCAGGCGTTGAAAACAAGAAAAGGTGGTGCAAATTTCTTTTTTGCTATTAGGGCGGAACTCCTATGGCTCTGCACCCCCCCCCCCCAGCCTACGCCCTTGTAGAGCTCGTCTTAGAGCTAATGATCCCAACTTGTGTTTTGAGATTCGTAACCAAACCTAAATATGGCCGCTAGGATCAATGATCCCTGTTGCCATAGTAATTGTAGTTGGTCCCGTTTCGTGAATCTACCCCCAGTTCAATGCTTTACGGCCAGTGGCATGATTGGGAGAAACAAAAAAAATGCCTCTTTAACCAAACTGTTTGAAAGTCAAATCAGTGGATAGTTGGATACACCAGTTGAAGTGTATCTCCTGGCTGGGAGAATTTATCTTGAATTTGTTTGAGCCGAATCAAGCATGAACATATTAGCACTTTGTTTCTCGGCATACCCCGTTAAAAATACATTCCGTAGAACCATACACAACAAAATTTGTCTGTCACAAGGCATTCAGATGGAAGTTATTTTAGAACGAGTCAAATTTTGACTACCAAATTTTCACAGTAGAATCCTTGCACAGTTTACTTGATTCTAGAAAAAGTTTCACCCCAAGTTGAGGACTACCCCAATCATGTCATTTACCTTTCAGTTACGTTGCTAAATTTGTCACTTCTTCAGCTGGGGTCAAGATTTGGATCAACGGAATCCAGTTTCATAGGAACTCACTAAATATGCCTCCAAAATTAATTGTACCTGAGCAGTAGAACGGCGCACGTACACTCACGATCCAGCTATCATACACACACTTCCTAGTAAATATCACTAAAAAAAAACTTGAATGTGCACCCATACTACACAATCCTAACAGAACCACACACACACACACACACACACACACACACGTACGTACAAACGGACAAAATGCCACATGCAAAAATACATGCTAACACTGGTTGTCGTGGCAACACACCACATGTGCACTTCCATAAAGAAACGTTAGCTATTTCTCTCTGGTCAGCCTCTTGTAAAAAACAAGCTTTTTAATTCGCTATGAAAATCACACGTTATTAAATCCAATCTTTTTTTTTTTACAACACACTTGAAATGCTGGTCGTCAATCACCAGGAAATGTGCACAAATCAAGATGGCCTTCTCCGCCAAAAGTAACCGGCGAATAAGAGCCATCATCTTAAAGGTTCGATATCCGGGAGTATGAAACGGATTTCGCATCCCGAATCCTCGCTCAAGGTAGGTTCACATACAAAATATTGGTTGCTTAGTCTCTGAAAGTCCGTATGGTATCAAATACCAAAAAATGTTAAACATTCTCTAATTCTGTACAATAAGTTTTCCAATAGTTATATCTACTTCCTCTGTGTTTTCTCTGAAATTGCATTGTCCGTTGCGAACAGTGATATGCTATCTAGATATGGGGTGCAAAAAAAATTAAAGCTGTTTTTAATCTATTAACGTTTGTCGTCAAACTTTGGTATCAAAAGAAAAAAAAGGAAATTATTGTGAGGAATGTACTCGAGTGATTGTAGACCTTCAGTGTGCTCTAGACTGAACCTCAAGTGCATGTCAAAGGTCAGAGGTCAGTTTTGAAAGACGATGTCGGGCTGGGATTGGAGTATATATATATATCAATAAATTATACAGTACAAACACGTACATCTGGCTATAACCACACATTATTGTCTCCCGTGTACACAGAGACAAATCCTACAAATTCTACCTTTTAAAAGATGCACTTACGATTTGGTTATTCATTAATTCAGCAAGTTGCAACAAAATGTTATAAAACAAACCTCACGAGAAAAATGACAAGTTAAAAAGAAAAAAAACAACAGCCTCACACTTGAGATAATACACAAACATGTGTTGCGATGAACAGCAATACAGAGAAAAACTGAGAGAGTCGAAGAGAAGAGAAGAAGAACACAAGTAGAGATTTTTTTTGCACAGTCTTAAGAGTTTATTAGCAGAAATAGGAAAGAGGGGAAAATAAACATAGAACGTACTGGAGAAATAAAAGGCTGGGCTACATGACTGCCATGGTTGTGGGGTGTATGGAAGCAACTAAAAAAAAAAAGTACAATTTGTAAAGAAAATGAGTGTTGCCAGGATATAGAGTGTCCGAAAACACCTGCCACCATTTTTTGCGACAAGCAGAAGTTGTGGAATACCCACACTTCATTATGTTGAATTCTGATAAGAAGATATCCGACAAGTCACAGAAAGTTTGTTGAATTCAAAACTTGTCCTCAAATGTAGACAGTCTTTTTCCAGGTAACTTCTCAGAGAATGTATATTATTTTAATTTGACAGGAGTAAATTTGAGTCATCTTTGTATATTATTACAATTAGATTTCTTTGTCATTCTGTAGGATTGATTTTGTGAAGACCCTAGCAACACTGACAGATTTCAAAGACATTTCGTCGTGTGCCTACGCAAAGGCCATGAACTTATGTCCTGTGTCCATGCAAAGGCCGCTAATATCATACATAATGAATACAGTTAACGGCCTTTGCATGGGCACACGACATACAGTTAAAGTCCTTTGAATGGGCACACAACGATTTGAAGAAACGGCCCCGAAACGCACTCCGACCAATGGCGAGAGAGCGTTCACAGAGGCAATATCTAACAGTGATGTGATGTGTACACGGATCAACACAGCTGTAGTAGAAAGTGTTGCGATAGACCACATTTGTGTGTGAAGAAGTGTCGCCATTGGTAGGGAGGGGAGAAAAGATGAGTTACTTAAAAACGGTGTGAATGTGACGGGGAGATTAAATCAAAAAAAGAGAAGAGAGAAAAAAAAAGATGTCTGATAAAACTTTGTGAATGAGGGCATATATAAATATATACACGGTGAACAACACAAGGAAAGAATCGAGTGCAAGTTAATGTTTGAAAAACTTGCTAGTAAAATGGTTGGAAAAAAAAAACACATGCAGCCAAATCACATGGGATTAAAGTGTTAAATCACGTCATGAGTAAAGCAGTAGTCAACACACGCATACATGTGTACATGGTTGTAAACAGGTAGCATATGTTGGGCTACGTTGTAGTAGAAGCTATTTCCCCTATTCCTAAAACAGCAAATATGCACCTAAAATAAAAACACTGCTAGTTAAAACGTATATAGCGTCTTACATTCTACCACTACTAATAAGTGTCGACTACGATCCGTATTAAAATGTTACAAGCCACAAAGTTATGAATACCACATAGATAAAGACATTGAATATGATGAAAACTTCTGTTAGAACACTTCATATGCACAGCTGATTACAGAAATAAACTTAGCATGTTCTCCGACATACACTAGAACATGAGAAAATTGTCAAATTCGACGAGAGTTCTACTTTCAATATGTTGCCGCACTGGAAAGTATCACATCAATTTTTCTCATAAATAGATTACGATAGACAACACAAAGAGGGAAAAACACCTACAAAATCAAATGATTCTACCTTAAACTATCAGAAACCTTTAATCGTTTCTGTAGTACGAAACAATAATCATTTTCTATAAAATAAGTCTATTTCTGTAATCTGAATCATAAATAAATTTGATGCTAGTGTAATTGGTTTTTCTCTTCATGCAAATCGGATCTAAACACTGACCCTTTGCCTTTGCATGCTATTCATGATTACACGAAAACTTTGCAGATATAATCCAAATTACAATGTCTACATAAAACAAAGACTTTCTCATCTTTTCTTTTTACAAGTTTACGACTGAACAGTTTTCTAAGTATGTCACCCAAAGTTAAGGCACATATTATCAGCCTCACAGACACAAAACAAAAGGAAAGTTGATAAAAGGTGATAGCGTTCCACTTCCCAATCAATGTACAAACCTCACCCTCCCTTAACATCAGAAATGAGTACAAGAGATTGGTGGATATCACCACAAGGTGAGTAGATTGACTGGATGGCAAACTCCTATCAGAAATGGCTCTTACAGAGACCATACATTTTTATGGTTGTTTTTTAAATTTTTATTTTCATTTTTTTTTTTAGATATTTTTGTTTGTTGGCTGTTCATTATTCATATTCTGCACAAAACTGAGACACAAAAACTTACATCCACAAAAAAAAACATCTGGATACATATATATGTATATATACGTTTGTTTTTGTTTAAATGAAATTCTCTAAGGAATGAAAAAGAGAAATGCTCAGAACGCTAGCACTGATACTGCACATTGTGTACAATCTATTTCTATTTGCAATCAGACAACATGAATAATGTAACTTTCATACGTAACAAGGTGTACCAAAATATATAATTATGAAGTCTGTAGGTATTTCCTCAAAAGAAATTCCAGATTTTTTTTCCCTCAAAATATTATTATCCAGAGAACAATTATTTAACCTCTAGCCATCACTGAAATATCAGAGTGATTGTCATTTAAACAAAATAATTAACACAATGTGACGTTCCACAAATGACAAACTATAGATATTTGATATATCTTACATAATTAAGCAACAATACATAATTCCTACGCTTCGAAATAAATGCAAAATACTGGTGATCATACAAACCCCAACGGTACTTTAATTTTGACATGAATGTCTATTTATTGCAAAAACTTTTTCCCCTTCAACATCATCTCACTTTAAAAGTGAATGTTAATAGATCTTTTAAAAACTGACAGAAATTATCTACACATTGGGGTATCAGTTAGAGGGGAATATAAAGATTGAGAAAAGAAATAACTCCCCCACAAAATGTCACCACAGTTTCGGACTAAATCTCAGTTGCTTATATTGCTTTTAAAAATATCTATACTACAAGTAAATCTTAATAAAATAGTTAACGACTCTAAAACCCTAAAATCAAATAGTGAAAATGAAAAAAAAAAAGAAAAAGAAAATAGCATGTGGAATGTTTCATTCATATCAGTTCTTGACTATACATCATTAGTTATACCATACATGATTTGGTACTTCAGGAAATCGAAAGCAATTCACATACGCACTTTTTCCCCTCAAAATTCTGAATAATAGCAACAATTATTATGTCTAGTAAAATACACACAGCAGGCAAAGAGCAAAGCAAAGTTCCTAATAGCTACAAGGCTCTTGTTTTGAGAATAAAAGAAAATGAAATATGTATACTACACGTTATTCAGTCTCAATACTTGACATACATTACACTTGAAAACTCCTACAAAAAAGAGCCAAATTTCTTGGGGCATTCCCAAGAACGGAACAAAAGTTATGGTAATATACCAAGGTGATTATATGTGTATATATATATAATATAAATCGACTCTTCATAGTGCATGATTTCTTCTGTAACAAAGTTCATTTATGAAGAGCATCATTTCATTAAAAGATTTTGTGACAAATTTTGTTATCTCACGATACACAACAACAAAAGAAACTGCAATGAATCACAAAAGGAAATATACACCACACCACATACACGAAAATGAAGAGAAATACTTCATGACATTAAAAAAAAGGAACAAACACACTCATGCATAAAGTCCCCAATAAAAAAAAAACAATAACTCATACACCAACTTGCTATATATATAAATCACAAGTGAAATATATATTTTATATGCTTTTATATTATATACAACCTAAATTTTTTAAGCCACTGACAAAAAAATACTCAGAGCTCTCTCTGTCAGGCAGTCGGAGTTCTCAAAACAAGCTACTAATATATATTGCCACTGATTCATTTACTCATTAACCTATCACCTCCCTCCTTTCACCGACCACGCCCGATCCCAGCAGGCATCAGAAGAGCGGCGGAGGGAGGCAGGTTAAAAAATACAGTATCAAAGATTGGTCTCAATTTTTTTTATAACACCCTGTCGCGTTATTAGCAAGATGATGTAAGAGTTATTTGCTACAGTTGATATGTGCAATGTTCCATATTCATCCACACATTCTCGTTCCTGACTGGTCGGAAAACGACCCGACAAAAGTCCAATATTCGCAATTCTTTGACGATATATATAATCACGTCTTTGTGCTTGTTCTCCGCATGTAGTACTCCCACACACCCTACAGGTGTATCGCTTGCATTTTGTAAATCTCATAATGGCACATTGGGTGATGGCTTTATTTTCTTTTTTCTTTTTTTACAATTCAATTAAGTTATTTAATTTGATGTGTTGGTCCACGTCTTCTCTTAGATCTGAGCTTTGGAGAAGGAAACCCGGAGATGATTTGATTCTCCCAGCTGATAGTTGTGCATTGCCTGTAAGACAAAAAGAAAGAAGAACAAAACAAGTAAAAATGTGTAGATATATGCACATAATACAGTCATTTCATATTCTTAGGGCCACCACACACTACACAATCAGTCTACAATCTGATTTCAGAAGAAAATGGAATAGCGTTTGATATAAACATTTCAAGACGTCACAATTTGTTTATTAAGGTTCTGAATAGTCATACAGATAGTACACTCGAAATTTGAGCTCTCCAGTTGAAGGAAAAGCAATATTGGCTCTGAATCGTAGTGACGTGAAATAAGTCCTACAATTGTCTACGATTGGAAAACAATTTGGTCATTACTCCATGTTCAAGGCTGACAGCGCACCAAAATCCCATTTTAAGTATTCACATGATCGTTCAGAACCCGAATCAAATCAGTTTTATTTGTTAAAATGCCCATATTAAATGCTACTGTAATTTATTGCCCAAAATCGGATCATATCCAATCACGTAATGTGCGGTGGTCCTTAGATGAAAACTGATCCTTGAATGAAATTACAAGCTGATAGCAAGAGGCAATGAATAAAAGCAGAACATTCAGGAAAACATTTCAAAGAAAGTTTAACAACAACAAAAATCATGCAAATAAGAATAAAATAGCTTTTACCCCATTGGAAACAATTTGATTTCCAACATAACCTGCATTCTCTACAGATCTCAGCCCGAGTTATCTTGTTCTTAGTATCCAGCATGTTAATAATTCTTGCAATCATTTCAAATTGGCAACAATGTATTTTTTCACACACTATGTTTTGAATTTCAAAGTTCGGTGGTGGAAATCGGTGTGGGTGTTGTAAGAACACATCACCGGCTATAACACCGTACTGTGAAGTCAGGCCTGCGTGTCGGATGACCTCGAAATTATGTCGTACATCCTATAGTCGTGTTGGACGCTGGTGTTTGAATAGTCGTCTGCTGAACCGAGACGGGTTGTGTTTGGATTACGTGTAATTTTCCCATTCAACACAAACTCTAGGTTTAGGACATTTGTGACTTCAAGTTCGGTAGTTGTTGTTGGCAGCTGTTATTGGCGAGCTAACAATGTTGGTGGTGCTATGGAGAAGCTTCACTGTGTGACGCAAGCCGCTGAAAGTACCTTTCTCGCAAAAAATTAGCATAATTCACGACAAAGATATTAAAGTCTCCACATAAATAGAGAGAAAAGTAACTTCCGCTTCAGATTCATAACAAGTTTTTGGCTGGTAGTAATTGAGTGGTGTCATTTTGTAAATTCTGTCGAAAAATCGCCATGACGGTGTAACTTCTGCCAGACTCCATGAAATCAGCGCGTGAACGTCACTCCCGGTGTAATGTGATCAATAGTGCAATCGGTATTGATCCTCTTAAACCGAGCCCGGTGTTGGAGCTCAGTTAGCAGACGATTTTATTCTAAACACCAACCACCAACACCAAACTTGAAATCACCCAAATGTCACTTAATTTCCATTTTCTTTGTGTCTACACCGCGGCACAATACAATTAGACTAACACCATTTTTCGCCAATGACATCCTGCATAAAGTAATATGACTCATGTCCAGTATAAATACTCAAAGAAAATTAAAAATTCAGTGATATTCTGTAATAGAAAACATACACAGAATTGCTTACAATGAATGCCACTATGTTTTCATAGATTTAAAGAACTTTGAATCTAATGGGAGAGAATCACGCAATCTTTGGCACTTGTGTCGGCAAAGGAGAAATAATAATACCATAGTGCTTGAAACCCCCCTCCCCCTCCCCAATGCTTAGATGATTACGTAGTTTTGTGTTCAGAAATACACAGCAAGCCATTCCAAATTTCTGAAATTCCCGTGCAATGAGACCAAAGCGAAATGAGCCCGAGGAATAATAAGTATATTTAAGGTAATTGCTTCCCGCGACAAGCCCCCAAATTTGTTACAATGGCCTTCACAACCAAAAGGAAATGCAAAAAATAATAAAATCTAATACACTAAAATCTTTTCGCCTTAGAAAAATCAGCAACTGAAATTTTTTTGCTAATCTTCAGAAAACCTGGAAAATTGAATTTTTTGAAAATGTAGCAAATACTCCGATCGTATCTTTAAATTATTTGAATCCTACTCAAATAAAGCAATGTTCTCCTCTACTTGAATTCATCTGATAAAGAGCCATCTTCTGGTCTTTCCTGTAAATGAAGAAAAAAGAGTTCCCAAGATAATTAATGACTACAGTCTAAATACTAATCATGGGAATGGCAGTAGATTAGTACATCCCGAAATTAGCAAGGCTTGATGCAGACAAAAAGTAAAAATAAAATGCACGTTTAAAACACTCCATAAAGTGTTTTTTTTAAAGAGTGAAAATCAATAGCGACGCATTTCCATATAATAATGCAAATAATACATTATTAATGATAATGCTCCTGTCCAAGAATACTGTATACCTGAATATTTCGCAGGTGGTTTTATTTCGCGAATTTCGCGGACTTACTGAACCGAAATTCACTTCCTGACATTTTGTGTAACAAGTGAATGTAAAATGAATATAAATCGCGAAAAATACTCTCGCGAATTCGCACGTCTGAGGTAAAATCGCGAAATATTATGGACGCGAAATATATGGCGTATACAGTACTTTGTCCCAAGAAATAAACAGGGACCAAAACTCGGATACCATGATTTTTGGAGTGCCGAAGCCGCTCAAGGTATATTCGGGAATGTCTGCAATATCTTCGGAAAACGTGCGTTACACAAATTGGTACATTTCCTTGGCAGCACGGCATAGACGAATTGAACCCAACTGACAACGGTCCTACCCTCACAGCTAAATTCCTGTTGCAGCTCCAGAGATTTTGTTACAAAATGTACTTTCACCCAGGATGCCAACCTCTTATGAATAAAAAGTATAATTTTAGTCTATGAAAAAAAATGATTTTGCTTGACAAAAGTAATGTTACACTATTTTCCATAGAAGTGTTTAGCAATAAGGGATGCCCACAGAAAAAAAGGTATTTTGAGGGCATTTTGCATCAAATCACAAGTATTTGTCAATTTCAAAAAGTATCAAATATTGAGGGAAAAGGAACAATTGCATCACTTTACACCGACTATAAAATAACATTATTGGGAAAAATTGAAGTTACAAACAGTACCATGGTCAACGTCCAATGCTCCTTTTAAAGTTTCTTTCTGGGATTGGTGGCGCTGAGAAGAGAAAAGAAAAGAACATGTTTTGAAAGTTTGATTTTCTCACTTGACAGTACATTATCTCATTAAATCTTGCCATTAAGAAGTACCTCAATATAAAACAGATCTCTTAACTGAAACTACACATTCAATGTTTGTCAGGCCTCCATGGAGAACAACGCTCATTCAACCTGATGGAGCCATACTTCTAAAAATATAAATGAATAAAAGAAATAAAATATTCATCACTAAAATATGGCCAGTAAACCTGATA
>JZLH01S0218206.1:6607-17256 GCA_001188425.1 Eucidaris tribuloides
TGATTATTTTTACTTTATATTTGATTGAAATTAATAAATTTTGTGTTGATTTATTGATCGCAGTAACAGTGTCCCGACAAATCTTCATCGAAAAAAAACAATAGAAAACAAGAGAGGTTGCAAAAAAAACAAGGCAGAATACATAAGAAAATTGGAAAAAACATAAAATACATATGCGAAATCATTTTGATTCGCGATTTTTTTCAAGTATAAACTTGCTAAGAACGCCCTAAAAAGAGTGTCCAGACCCAAAATTAGCATTTTGTGAAGCTGTTAATTTAGCTGGATTTACACTATAATTTTATGATTTCATGCCCAATAAATTAGGCATAATCAATTATATATGCAAATTAATTCCGCTGTTAATTAACTTATACTGTCTTTGGTAGACTACGTGAGGGTAACGTGGCGTGCGATTTTCGGCGGCGGATCGGCCCCCAGCCCGCGCCGTGCGCGATCGCGCGATCGACGGCTGAGATCTCAGGGGGGGGGGGGGCGGAATCAGCCCCCCCCCACGATATAGCATAGCCAAAAAAGCCCAGCCTGATTAGGGTTAAGGAAAATTCATCACCCACAACGAATCATCAACTTACATTTAGATTTCCTCATATCTTGTGGCACTGGGTCTTCAAGTCCAGTATCCTGGCTGGATGATGATAGCTCCACTTTACCAAATTTCCTGTCAATACTACATAAACATTAAACAAATCATAAGTGGATAAAAATTTACTTACTTGTCATGTTTTATTTTTGTTACTTCTTTACCTATGTCATAATTTATTCATGTTTTCATTCCCAAATTAATCTACATATTTCTTTATTGATTTATTAATTTTTCCATTATTCATTCATTTATTCACTCACATATTTATATATTTATCCATTTACCTTTCCATTTATTCATCCATTCTTTCTTTCTTTTTCTTTTTTTCTCATATATTTATCTATTTATTATTAATTGAAATAATTTTCCACTCATTTGCTGATTTTCCTATTCAATTATGTTGTTCATTCGTGTATTCTTTTGTATGTCTGTATGTTCATTTATTAGTGCATTTGCATATAATAGCTCTATGAATTTCTTACCTGATAATCTTTGTTGTAATTAACTTCCCAGCAATAAATATTGCAGAGGGCTCTTCAACGTAATATGCCGAAAGCTTCTTCAGGAGAATTCTACCATGGACATTTCTTGACAAGCTAAAATCAGAAGAAAAAACCCCAATCAAACATTTGAAGTATATTCAGAATACACATTTGGAAATTAAAATACAAGTGTATCATTCAAATATGCTGGGAAGGAAAGCTTGACATATGGCATTTTGGCATATTGGCATTCACAAGAGGGGTCTATCAATAACTTCCATCTCATGTTATTCAAAAGCCAAAGCAATTGCGGAAGTACCACTCATGTGTCCGTAAATTTCCATTTAATTTGACACCCCCTTCAGATCTCGGCTGCCGATCGCCGCAAAAATTTGCATGCCCATAGAGCCGGATGTAAACTACACGACTGTATATTTTCAAAAAATTTATATGTTATTTTTTAAGTAATTAATTATGCAAATAAGTGCATGAAATTATGTTTGATTGATTGATCTTGTTTTTATTTTCATTTCATGCATAAATATAAAACATATACAAACAAGAGTAAGCACAAAAGTTAAATACATAACATAACATAAATAGGATACACGTAGCCATTACACGTAAGTGCAAATGAAAATAATGAGTGTAAACGAAAAAACGCCATAGCATGCATGTAGCATTTTATAATTAATTATAACATAGACAAACTTGAAACGACGCAAAAAAAACCAAAATAATTATAGGGCAAGCAAACGAGTAATAAGATTGATGGAAATGGAGGGTCCTCTAAAAAGCTTCGCTGCGATTTTGAGAACCGCTGGAAAATAAAAGATGAAAATAAAGGTTTTGTAGGAATATCATTTTTGTCAACAGTTAACAAATATAGAACAATATACCAACCCACCACACAACAACACACACAGACACAGCACACACACCACACACCAACACACACACACACACACACACACACACACACACACACATCACCCACACACGGCCACACACATCAGCACACACACACTACACAACACATAAGTACAAAGTTCGAAATACATATTTACATACAATATTTACAATATTTAAATTTTGACTAACATTGCCTTCGGGATTTTAAGCTGTTCGTGCCTTGAAATGCCTCTTCGACACTGCACGCGATGTGCTGTTATGAATGGCTGATCGGAGACATAAAAGGGACGGGAAAGAGTAATTATTATAAGGTCCGGTGGTGTTCTTGGTCTATGATTGGAGTGTGAAGTAGTGCGACTTAATAGATTCAGAATGAAAATGGACAACGCTAACATAGATACATTGATGAATAATGACAAGGAAATGAAGAAAAAAAAAAAAAAAAATGATATGATAAACTCTTTTGGTGTTATAGTGGATAATTTTTAGTGAGGGGCACAGTATGGTTGTAAAAGAAATGTTTTGAGTTTAAAGTTTGAAGGCAGCCTAATGGATTGGATGAAGTTTTTTATGTCGTCTGGGAGACTGTTCCAAAATTTAGGGCCGCTGAAATAAAATGTACTTTTTGCTTTTGCAGTTCTTAATAAGGGTAAATGATATTCATGAGACTGTCTAGTTGGATATTTATGGAGGGAAAAGTTCGCCTGGAAACATAGAATCAAATACTTGTGGAAGATTATTGCGGTTATAATTAAACATAAATTGACCTAAATGAAACAGATATAGATCTCGATTTTAAGTATTTTATTTTCAAGAAAATAGTGATCGCAGTGAGAGTACATACCACAGTTGCATAAAATAACGGATACATTTTTTTGAAGTAATAAAAGTCTATCCAGGTGCGTTTTGGTGAGAGTTACCCCACATCAAAATGCCATATGACATGTAAGGTAGTATTAGTGTAGATAAAGCGTAAATAAAACATTAGTAGGGATATGAGATTTAAGCTTGTTTATTACACGCCAATTTCGAGAAATTATCTTACATAAATTGTCTATGTGAAGTTTCCACGAAAGTTTATTATCTACAGTTATGCGCAAGAATTTGTATTATTTACTTTTTCTAGAGGGGTATCATCAAAATAATATTAGTGGCAACGCCGTCAATTGAATTACGTAAATGCATGTACTTTGTTTTGAGAATATTTAACGAAAGTTTGTTAGCCCTGCATCCACTGGCTGACATTACGCAATTCAGTATAATTGTATTGCGCAAGTATATGCAGGGTCGGGATATGAGAGTAAACAAGTTGGAATCATCCGGCAAATAGGATGAATGATAAAATATCAGAGGATCTATAAAAATCATTGATGTAATTACAAATAAAAGCGGTCCTAACAAACTGCCTGAGGCACCACAATTAATGTTAAGGCAGATGTGATTTACAATTATTGAAAAACATATATGATTTCTTTCTGAAAGATAGCTCCTGAACCACTCCAAGGCCTTACCACGTACACCATAGCTGAGAAAGTTTGTAAAGTAAAATATCGTGGTTGATGGTGCTCGAAGGCTCTTGGAGTAGTCCAGGAAGATGCCTCGGTATCGAAGAGCTATCTAGTGAGTGCGTAACTTTTTCTAAAAATGTTAATAATGCGCTGTGTAGTACTATTTTTTCCCGGAATCCAAATTGTGATTGATAGTAATTATGAGTTTTAAGAAAATGTATATGTTCTGAGTAAATATTTTTTCTAAGACTTTGGATAATGAGATAACAAGATATGGGTCTGTAATTATTAACTTCTTCTTATCACCCTTTTTTAAAAAGCGGAATAACCTTGGCAACCTTCATAACTTCAGGGACAGTACCGCTGACTAAAGAAGATTAAAAATATAAACAAGGGGTTCAACAATAGACGTATGCATATTTTTTAAAAGAAAATTATTAATTTCATCATCTCCTGCACTTTTTTTGTTTTTTAAGCTTGAGACAATAGTAGTTATTTCAATTATATGATGGTGGGTTCTAAAAAAGAAAGTATCGGGGTAACGCGCCACCCTAAAAATTCATAAAACGGTTTATCAGGAGGAGTAATATTTTGGGTTAGATTAACTCCTATTGTGGAAAATAATTATTGAAAGTGTTAGAAATGATATGGATCTTCTGCAATAATGTCCATTGAATCTGATTTTATCATACAAGGCTTATTATATTGACAAGTTCATGGCTTCTTAAATTTTTTACACCTATAAACTCATTTACAATAGCTAGTAGAATACTAATTTTTGGTGAAAATATTCATTCTGACATTTCTCACAATTATCTACAAAAAAATTTGCCAAATTGGAATTAATTTTTTATGTATTTTATTGTTTTGTGAATTTCTTATGTATTTCTTTGTTTTTTCAACCTTTTGTTTTCTATTGTTTTTTCGTTGAAATTTGTTGAGGACACTTTTGCAATCATAAACAGCATAGAATTAATTCATTTCAACCAGTAAGAGCAAAAATAATCATCCATTTAAGATTTTTGGCTGAAAACACAATTTCCATTGATTTTGTACACAAAATCACGTTTTTGAACGATTTTCGGGTTGACATGCATGTACAAAAAGTCAAGCAGCGTTGAAACAGTACGTCCGATTTTTGCGAAAACGGTCTCAAAAGATGCGCAAGACTTGAAAGTAAAAAGTCAGCGAGCGACGCGATCAAAAAACGTTCGTGCGGCGGCATGGTCGCGAAATTTGTCGAGGGGAGGGGGTCAAATTGACCCCCCCCCCCACTTAATATAGGGTTAAAGGTAAATGACATGATTGGGGGTAGTCATCAACTTGGGGAGAAACTACTCTAGAATCAAGTAAACTAAGCAAAGATACCACTGTGAAAATTTGGTGGTCAAAAGTTAACTCGTTCTAAAATAAATTCCAAATGTATGCCTTGTGACAGACAAATCCGTTGGGTTCTATGGGAGGTATTTATATCGGGGCACGAGAGAAACTTGGTTCACACTTGGTTCGGCTTAAGTAAACAAATTCAAGATAAATCCTTCCAGCCAGGATATACAATCCAGTTGGTGTATCCATTGATATATCTTTCAACCAGTTTGGTTCAAGAGGCATTTTTTTTTGTTTCTCCCAATCATGTCACTGCCCTTAAATCTGTTATCATCAACTTGAGTTAACCTACCCTAGCCACTGACTTAGGAAGACATTTCGGTCCAAGACTGAAATGATTTGCATTTGACATAGTGCCCAAAAGCAGCACACAATCCTGTCAATATGGAATATTTCATATAGTAAAAGTTTTGTTGCATTTGCACAGCATGAAAATAAATGTATGTAAATATATTCAGCTTAATTTTGAGTTTTGGAGGTGTTTGTACATCATCATATGAATGCATGTTTAATGCTTCTTATGGACTCTGCCAAAAAAGTTGTTGATAGAGCACCAAGATGGGTATGCTACACTCCAAAAACTTTTTGCCATGTAACATATTGATGATATTGTACAGCGTGTCTCAAAAAAAATTGTGCAAGTGAAAACCGCCCTCTTTGGCAATTAGAAAATGTTCTTGTGACATGATGATTACGTCAATGTGAAGTGCATAGTCTTAGCTTTCAAATACCGTTAGTTTTGTTTATTTTGCTTGTCTTAATCTTGAGATATGTTAATTTGAATAAGAAAGGGTAAAATCGCGATTGTGCCACTTTTACTACAGTCCCGAGTAAAAGTGACACAATTGTGATTCCACCCTTTTGTTGTTGACAACATATCTCGAGATTAAAACAAGCAAATTGAACAGAACAAATGGCATTTGAAAGCTAAGACTTTGCCCTTGACGGTGATGTAAGCATAATGTCACCAGAGTATGTTTTAATAACCGAAGAGGGCGCTTTTTACTTGCAGAATTTTTTTGAGACATGCTGCAGCACGTCTCAAAAAAATGTTCAAGTGAAAAGCACCCTCTTTGACAGTTAGAACATACTGCTGTGCCACATGTTTACGTCAACATCAAGGGCAAAGTCTTAGCTTTCAAATGCTGTTTGTTCTGTTCAATTTGCTTGTTTTGATCTCGACATATCTTGTAAACAACAAAAGGGTGGAATCACAACTGTGTCACTCTTAGGGGAAGAGGGCCTGATGCTATATTGACTGTAGTAAAAGTGGCACATTTGCGATTATACCTTTTCGCTGTTAACTGAACATATCTCAGGATTAAAACAAGCAAACTTTACAGAACAACTGGCATTTGTAAGCCAAGACTATGCCCCTGATGGTGATGTAAGTATGATGTCACAAAAATGTTTTCCTCAATACCTAAGAGGGTGCTTTTGACTTGCACAATTATTTTTGAGACACACTGTATATCTTTGATCTCAAGGTAAGTAAACTGTGGGGGTATAAATATGATGATAATTCTTCTTCAATTGCTTGCTAAATGATCATATCGTACAGCACAGTTGAAATTAATAGCATAGTTTCTGTAAAGTGCAATGCACACTCCTCAAGACAGGAACTATTATACAGTAACACACAATCTAACTGAAACATTAAGTATCACTGCTAAGAAATTAGATCACACCCACCTGACAAAGACACCTTTGGAAGAGCAATGCTTGACGTATCCTCTGACCGCCTGCCCCTGGGTGAGATCCCCTAGACCCTGGATATCTAGGTCCCCACCCTCCACAGCAGGACACTTCTTGACTCGGGATGGTCGGAAGGAGACAGCCATCTCACCGTCCTTGTAGACTTCAAGAATGCAGCATCTACACAAAAAGAAACAACATATTTACCCTTTTTTTTTTACTGTTTGGCAAATTTTTCTGGCTGGTCTCTCTGTATTATCATGTACCTGTAGCTAGTAAGACAATATTTTTGTTTTTTGTTCCAGGTAGTTTATCAACTGTAAAAATAGGTTAAAGGCAGGGGATCTCTTTTGCATGCTTAAAAAATTAACATTGTGTAAATACAATGGCATTTAGAAGAAAATGCCATCTGGGAACCTTTAGCAAAATATAGGAGCTAGAAACTCGGTTTGAGTGGAATTATAGTGACCGTTAGACTCTGATTTGAATTTTTTTCTCGCGAGAAAAACATTCCTACCATTTTTCAAATTCTAGGTAATAAATGACCCCCAAATTTCACAGACATGCCCTTCATCAATAGCCTAAGGGCATGGGTTATCATTTTCTGGTCTGCGGGAATGTTTGCAAATGAGATCCACTGTCTTTAAACTTGATTTGATCGAACCCTTTTTATTTTAGACATGCATTTGGTAAAAATATTAAAGATAACATTTAACAGTGTTGTTTCCCATTTCATATAAAAAAATCTGAGCTACATGATCCTTCATGCTACTATTGCCTCTGATAAGGTAAAAAATGAAGCCCTGAAAAAAATTGAAACCTACAATGATCATGAAGTGATTTTAAAAAGTGAAAATCAATGAGTGACCATTCCAGTCCCCCCCCCCACCACCACCCGCTTGCAACTGCAGTATTATTGAATTTTTGTTAATTCATATGCCAATATTTATCTGTACAGACTTTGCTAGTGACAAAATAACTGTATAATGTTTGTTTTTGTGGTGTTTATTTGTCCCTTCAAAAACTATCATGAAGGTCAAATCTCAAAGCTTGACAATTTTTCAAATGAGGCTTTTACAATGTTAGTGTCTTTAAAAGTGATGTGTTGTGATGTCACTAACTATAATTAGCTGGGCCCTTTGAAAGAGCATTACTGACACAAGCTGGATGTTTAACCCTTCATATGTCACGCATTTGTAAACAGCGCCTCATCGAGCAATATTTAGATTGTAGTGTCAATTTCAAACAGCTGTAACTTTTTACACATGCATAACAGACCGCAGTGTTGTGTACAAAATTGTAGATACAAGTATGCCCTTTTGAACTATGTATTTTTTATCATAATGTTTATAATATTTCTAGAGTCACAGTAGGTTTTGTACAGTTTTTAAATTATTTAAAAAATTTTTTTTTTTTTTACTTTATGTCAATCAATAACCAAAAATGTTTTTTCCCCATGTCACTAAAAATTTGTGGGAAATTATCCAATGTAACCCTGCCAGTTTTGTAAGAAATTTAGTTAGGACTTTCCTCTACCATGTAAAGTGTAAGAAGAAAGTATTTATAATTGTTATTCTTTTAGTACTGATTGAAAGGATAATATTGTGGTGCAAAATTGCTGGAAACGTGTAAAGAGATACATACCTGAGATATTGTTCAGCTCGAATCCCTTCCAGTGGTTCCTCTGTGAAGACATCACTGATGTCTGTGATGAAGGCATTACCATGGTGACCAAATGGTAGCTGGACTGATACCCTGTTCTCCAGGACTCGTACAACCTTGCAGTTCACTACCATGCCTGGTTGTAGATCAGCTGATGTGTTTCCTGTATACATGAAAGGATTAACCGAAAAACAGTATTTGATCAATTCATGCAGCCAAACCAACTAACCCTCTTAACCCGTTGGAGACTAAGCACGAGTTAACTCTTGTTGGGGTCTATGGAAAATGTGTGTTGTAGTGGAAATTATATCGTCTCCAACGGGTTAAAAGACCAATTAATTAACCCATCAATCTATTACTATCAATCATAGTCAATCAAGAACAGGCATTTAAATATTAACGAGCACAGTAACGAATAAGACATTTGTTACTGTGCATGTAATCTAGTACGAAAAGTGAATAAACAACTGGTGCACAGAGTATACACTTTGCAAACTCCATTCTTTAAGTTTGATTCAATACCATACTAGAGAGTGCTTTTCATTGTAGAGTAACTGTAACTTTTCATGGGGTGTAAAAACCATATGGTGCAAATGTGTTTGGTCAATGTATCCTGTATTTTGATGGAGTACACATGAAATGTGCATTTTGGTTTTGGCATGATCTGCTTAAGGAGGGTGTGTGATGCACACCTGTTATTGGATTTGAGAACTAATATTTTTTAAATTTTGCCTGTTAAAGCCCACTGTTTAACAGTGTTTCTAGTTTAAAAATCTGAGCTGCATGATTCCCATGCTACAGTGTCTCTGACATGCTCTAAAAATGAAGCCCTGAAAAAATTGCAGTTTAAAACAATCAGTAAGTGCTTTA
This sequence comes from Eucidaris tribuloides, assembly GCA_001188425.1. Classification (NCBI taxonomy): domain Eukaryota; kingdom Metazoa; phylum Echinodermata; class Echinoidea; order Cidaroida; family Cidaridae; genus Eucidaris; species Eucidaris tribuloides. Next base: position 15,727 of record JZLH01S0218206.1, read on the forward strand.
AAAAAGTAAAAATCATGAGAGACCATTCCAGCTTTTCCCCATAGACTGCTGTGTTGCAGAATTCCTATCACTGGATAGGAAATTAATGTGCCAATTTGAATTTGCACATATTGTACTAGTGACAGCATAACTGTCCAAACTTTTGTGTTCTAAGGTGTTTATTGTCCATCCAAACACTACCAGAATGTGTCAGAAAGCAAGGTTTGACAATCTTATTTAAATATACGGCTTCCCACACTGTTACATAGTGTCTTTAACATGTTGATGTGTTGTAAGATTGCGCTTGTCCAGGTATCCATTCACAATAGGAATATGAACTTGGTGTACAATATCTTAACATTATCTTTTCTTGTTGTTGTTGTTGATTGCCAATGTAATAACGATGATAATCCATTCTTCTATCGCGCTTTTCGGGACCTCAGGCCCTCCCAAAGCGCTTTACAATGCACACTGTTTGCAATTAATCAATGAAAATATTTCTCAAACATATACACATGATTACAACGATGCAGGTAAATGCACTTTACAATATTGCTACTTGATTTAATAGCTAAAGTGAGAAAGAAGCAACTTGGAACTCTACACTTACCACTCATGGAGAGTTCCAGCATGTTGTGGTCCTTGTCCTGACGTATGACCTTTGCCCTGTGCACGTGACCCGGTTTGAAGAAGGTCTCTGGATGTTGGAGGGTGGAGGGGTGCTTGGACAGGTTCAGGCAGTGAATCTTGCCCTCCATCACCCTGGATAGGTGCACCCACAACATGTCTCTGTCATACTAAGGAGGAGAAAAGGACAAAAATGATAATACAGATTTGTTTTTTTTCACACTGAAATTTAGCCCTTCTCTTCTGTGCACAAATTCTTGAAGTGGGCAGACTTACGCTTATTATGCAGTATATTCAATTGAGGTGTCCCACAGACTCTTCTGGGGAAATATTGTAACATTCATTTTGTCCTTTCAAACCAAATTTTGTGCATACGATCAATGTGACAGTGATGCTCACTTCTCATATATACATATATGGTGGTAGTGAGAGGTCACACAGACTGTGTTCTCCACCCTCTTTGTTCTATTTGCATAAATATGATACCTGGACTCATGATTCTAGTAATTACTACTTGTGGTACACATAGGGCAATTCCATAAAATATGTTCGTCCGACCCCCAATATGTGGGACCTTCTGGAAATGATTTCTTTGATTTCTTGTTCTTAACGGGTTAAAATGCTCTTAAATTATCATGGCTTGAGCAGTTTTTGGAAGCAAAGCATTAAAGAATGGAGAAAAATGGGGGGTCGGACGTACAAAAGTTGATTATTTTATGGAATCGCCCACATAGTTAATTTATTACTGTCACTGGGTCATTCCACAGATAACCTTTTATACCAAGCATTACAGGGAAACGCCCGGGGAACATCTACATGTTATCCTGTGTCAAGGGTAACCACCTTAAAATGTTCAACAGTACTTCCCAGGCTATATACCCTCAACATCCTTTCAGAACAAACAAAATCATGAAGATGTTCCAG
>JZLH01S0218206.1:34752-44878 GCA_001188425.1 Eucidaris tribuloides
ATTTGAAAAATGCAAAAGAAAAAAACAATAGCCGTTTAGTGTACGTTCTATGGTAGGAATTTTTTCCTCGCGAGAAAAAAATTCAAATCTGAGTCTAACGGTCACTATAATTCCACTAAAACTGAGTTTCTAGCTCCTATATTTTGCTAAAGGTTCCCATTTACACAATGTTAATTTTTAGGCATGCAAAAGAGATCCCCTGCCTTTAAAACAGTATACTTGAATCTGGGACCACTGAGTCCTAAATTGAGGGCAACTTCCAATCTTGCCATTCCTCTTCAATACCAGGTGTAATTTAGCATTCTAGCCATTACAAGCACCAAACCCAAAATTGCCCATTTTGACAAATGACCTAAATACCCTTGTAGGTTTACCTTTCTCTTTCTTGCTCAGTAGTAAAGCAGCCTCATCCTTTTCACGAAAGTACACCTCCAGCTGTCGTAGACTGACCTCACCATCATCTTGGCTACAGTCGGACATCTTGAGGCTGACCAGGAACCGCTTTTTCTCTGTGTTGACCTCTGTGACCTTTGCTCTCAGTGTCTGCCCCACTGTGTATGGTTTTGAAGCATCAGTGACGAAATCATCTGACATGGCCTGGAATGGACAATATGTACAGTCACAAAACAAATTACTGATTGATATTGTCATTGTAAATGATGCAGTTATCATGTCATTGTTAATGTTCAAGTAAATTAACGATGTCATTGGTATTTTTGCTGTTATTATTTTAATTGTTGTTGTTCTTGTTGTCGTCATCATTGTCACTGTCTTCATAATTATTATATCCAGTCATTGGAAAAGTGACCTCATTACACGCCATCACTGACAATTCTATCTAGGAAAATTCAATGACCACCCATAAACCTCCTTAGCAAATTTGAATAAAATCCATTGTGTAACAATCAAGTTTATGCATCAATATGAATTTTTGCAAATATTGACCATAAGACAAGGTGACCTTTGACCCTGTAAAAGGCAGAGCGTTGAAAGCAGCATTACCAAGATCTGACTATGATTCACATCCCACATAACATTGCATGGTTAGCCACAATTTATTTTGTCCAGTTTTGGTATTTTCTTTGAGCAAAATGACTACCAGATACAAAATGGCAGCCATGATTCCATAGGAACATCCCAGAACATCATGTGGACATACAAGGGCAATAAAGACACAATACTGTACCTCTACTGTACATAAATCATAGGCTTTAACCATGCATTAAAGGTTAATTACATGATTGGGAACACTTCAAAATGCCTCAAGAAGCAAATGAGTTGAAACATTTACCAGCTATACAACAGCTGGAGTAAATCTCCAAGTTGGAAGGATTTGTCTTTGTTTTCTTAACGAGAATCAAGCATGAACATCCCAATATTTTATTTTTCTCGAGGCCTGAGAAAAATAAATCCCATAGAAAGCTAAACAACAGATTTGCTTGCCACAAGGAATACTGTCAGTAGTTATTCTACAATAAGTCAACGTTTGAGCACAAGATTTTCACAGCAGAATCCTTGCATAGTTTACTTGAATCTAAAATAGTTTCAGCCCACGTTAAGGACTCACCCAAATCATGCTATTTACCTTTAATATATCATGAATTGACCAAACTTTTTTTTTATCTATCTAGTTCGAAAAACCATGAGAAATGAAATTTAAGTATGTTACTAACCGCTTTGGGAGACAAACCAACTATATTGTTGGCAAACTCAACGAACACACCATAGGACATGGCATGTCTCATGACTCCAAGAAGCATCATGTCGTTGCGAAGCTCTGAGAAGTCTCTCACAATTTCTGTACCATTTCTTGATGCTGAAATCAGGAGTGGTTTACGTGTGATGATCTATTGGATGAAGGTTCATATTAAGGAATGACTTGTGAGAGTGAGTAGGCACACAGAACATTCAAATATTTGTAATATGCAGAACTCCATGGAAACATGATATTGATAAGTTAGTTTCATGAATCAAGAAATTTGTGAAAGGATTAATAAAAAAATAGTTTTATCCTGGCAAAGTAATTACATCATGCCATTGGTGACTGTTTACTCATTGCCAACTAGTAGCAAGCTAATCATGCATTCTGGCCCTCAAACATACCGCCTTTGTTACCTCTTGGGGACGATGGGCTTGTACAGAAGCCCAGAACATTGCACACTGAGAGACGACAGGCAGCCGAAAACATGTTAACCTTTTCACTCAAACCAAGATTATATGACTACGAATGGCTCTGTCCCCACATAAATAAAGAAATTTGTTTCTGGGTGCCACATGTACTGGACTTTCGTACAAGCCCATCATCCCCAAAGGGCTGGCATTTTAGACAGCCTAAACAATGTGTGTGTGAACACCATCTGCTGCCAAAAGATACACTCTTCCAGGGAGAGAATTTTATCATTCCGTAATTAATAACAACAATTAAGGTTGAGGTAACATGACTTATGAGAGACAATTTGAAGTAAATCCGCCTTCATAAATCAAAAAGGAGCAACCTGTGACCTTGGCAAGTGACCTCTGACATCACAGCAACATGAAGATTCCTACAATTACAATGCACCTAAGATGTAAGTTTCTTTGAAACTGGAGTTGCAATGACAAAGGTTTATCACAACTTTACAAGACATACACACAGACACGCATATACAGAAGAATGGAATTCGGGCTGGTCTGCACTTTTGCAAACATTCAAGGTGGCATAGTAAAATAGACTAATTCATATAAAGGATACAGTGGTCCTGGTCTTGGGATTGTAGGACCAGGTCATGGCTGGATCAATCACGTCTCCCTCGCTGTAACTGGCCAGGAGTACCGCACAGTTGTCTGGGTGGTCTGACAGATGCATCTTGGGAAGGAATGCCGTGCGGTTGCCAGGCAACATCAAAACCTCCAGTCCTTCTGGTTTTACTCTGGCTACCCTCACTTTAATTATCTGTAACAGGCAATGAATAAAATCATAAATTATTTGTCAATGTGTGTATTTTAATTGATTTTGAAAGTTATTTTCATTTTTATTATTCTTGTTAACGAATCATGAGTACAGATTGCAAGAAGTGAATCTTTCCTTTAACCTATATTAACTGGGGGGGGGGGGTCAATTTGACTCCCCCCTCGACGAATTTCGCGACCACGCCGCCGCGCAAATTTTTTTTGATCGCGTCGCTCACTGACTTTTTACTTTCAAGTCTTGCGCATCTTTTGAGACCCAAAAAAAATCGGACGTACCGTTACGACGCTGAGCGACTTTATATACATGCATGTCAACCCCAAAATTGCTCAAAAACGTGATTTTGCGTACAAAATCAATGGAAATTGTGTTTTCAGCCAAAAATCATAAATGTATGATTATTTTTGCTTTTACTGGTTAAAATGAATTAATTTTATGTTGTTTATGATTGCAAAAGTGTCCCCAACAAATTTCATTGAAAAAACAATAGAAAACAAACGGTCGAAAAAACAAAGAAATAAATAAGAAATTCACAAAACAATAAAATACATGAGAAATTAATTCCAATTCGGCAAATTTTTTGTAGATAATTGTGAGACATGTCAGAATGAATATTTTCACCAAAAATTAGTATTATAATAGCTATTGTAAGTGAGTTACAGGCGAAAACATAATTTTATGCACTTATTTGCATAATTAATTACTTAAAAAATTGAAAAAATAATTTTTTTTTAAATTTTACTATACAGTCGTGTAGTTTACATCCGACTCTATGCGCATGCAAATTTTCGTGGCGATCGCACGATCAGCGGCCGAGATCTGAAAGGGGCGGGGGGTCAAATTGACCCCCCCCCCCACCAGTAAAAACCTGGTCTGAAATAGCCCAGTTAAAATAGGGTTAATCCTGATAACCCAATTTTTCTTTCCTTTTTAATGACTCTGAAAATGATATAGGGTATTATTGAAATTTTTCAAGAGAGTCATTGACCAATGTTACAACGTCTCACTCAATTCAACGGAAGTGAATTTGCCTTGCATGATTCCCTATCATTGAGTAACATTTGTGCTTACCGGTAATATTTATTTCCCCATTATTTTAGAGGGAAACAATGACGATAACATGAAATAAGGTAATCAGGAACAATTTACCTATGAAATTTTTTTGGGTTTTTTTTTTTGTAAAGCCTCTAACTAGTTACGGTGAAAGCATGCCATACACATTATGTGGCAAAAACATCCTTGGCCAGGTGGTAACATATTGTAAAATGGTCCTGATAGGGTTAAAATGATGAGATGTTCTGTCTGTAGTCAGAACAATTGCCTGATGCTAGGTTCACACTGCCAATCTTTCAACTCGATCAGGCCCGATCAAGCCAATTTTGGGCATTTTTTATCTAGTTTGGCTGGTAATCGGGGTCAATCTACCATGATTGGGGTCCGTCTGCCTTGATCGACATTGTTCTCGTTACCTACTCAAGTATTTTTAACATGCCCAAAACATTCGAGTAGGGAGGCAGAGCATTGTCGATCACTCCGATCAAGGTAGATTGACCCTGATTACCATGCCCAGCTTGGTTAAGAAGGCTCAAAATTAACTTGATCGGGCCTGAGCGAGTTGACAGATTGGACAGAACTTTCTATCCAACTGACAAGAGCCCAGACAAGAGAAAAATTTGGTCAACAATACCTCTCCAAACATACTGTGTACATAATGCATAATCATTTACATGCTGTCAGTCCATATGCAAGTTTGTTTTTCAGATATTCAAAATAAACGGCTTCTGCTCTAAATGAATTGATATTTGTTTAAATACAAGAACAAACACATATCTTCATGAATGGAAATTACCAGGTTGTGAAGATGTTATCTTCAAAAACTATCCAACAAAGCAGCACATTATCAGAATATTGGTTTCCTCTTGGTGACATGTAAGTGTTGTGATAAAAACATTTGGCAGAACAGATTTTTTTTTTTAATATGCGTATAGAAAGTTAACTTGAACTAGATTGATACTGTTTAGCAACAGTGAACCGCCGCGCCGCACAGAGCTTCGCCTCGCATGTGTGTAGGCGGGGTCAGTGCATGCGGTGGCTAAAATAGGTCTTGTTGCTGAGCACATTGTTGCGTGCATGCGACTGGCAGTGCAAGATCATGCTCCAATGAACATGACATAGTTTGTCAATCAACGTGACACCGCGCGTGGAGCTGTATGCGCGATTCATATTCTGCCCCGCCTCATGAATTTGCTGATACGGGCAAGGGTGTTTTCGGAGCGTTTTTACAATAGGATCTGATGTAGCTAGCGAAAAACTAACCACATAAATGGATTGTAGATATCCCAAAATGTCTAAATCCGAATTGGGAAGTTTCTAGGGTCAACAAAAGAAAACATCGGTAACGTATTACCTGTGACCATGGAATTCAATACGGAATTTCATATTACTTACATGAAGATTCTCTGAAAGTTTGGTAAATTAATATGGAACCATTCAAACATTAGAACACTAACAAAAAGACACACACACACACACACTCACAGACAAAGAAAAACTAATGCCGCCGCTCACTTCGTGTGCGCGGCGGTAAAAATTTACGCTGTTGGTATTATACATATGAGCATACAAAAGAACTAAGCCATATAAATATATACTATCAAAACAGCTTCTACCACTTTCCATTGTGAAATCAATGCAAAACTATAATTCTAACAAGGCTGAATGACGAAACAATAATGTTACCTTCCCTGCTTCAAAGATCTTCTCATCTTTCTTCATGGAGAGCAAAAGTTTCTTGTCTTCAGGTAAGTTAATTCGGACGACACGGCACTTCACGACTTGGCCGACATAGAAGTGCTCAGTTGGAGACATTGATCGGTCGATACCAAGCTCAGACCTCGGAATGATGCCTGAATAGGAAAAGACCATTAGTGATATTTGTAGTCAAGAGAGTCATATATGAAAACAAGAGTGTCGCCGCGGCGAGCACATAATACGCCCGCCTGTAACGCGCGAAAATAAACAGCACTTGGCCTTACCTTTGACCTTTTTGACCTCAAACAATCAATAGGCTTCCTGGGACCGCTAGTATCAACACACAAATTATTATAGCCTATGTTAAGTTAACTGAATTATCACATTTACAAGACTTCACAAGGTAGATGAAAACATTCACTGTTGACCTTGACTTGACCTTTTGACCTCAAATCGATAGCTCCTGGATCCTGCTACTATCTATCAACCAATTTAGAGCCGTTAAATGTTAAACTAAGTTATCATTTACAAGGACTTCACTAGGGTAAGATGAAAACATGTCACTGTGACCTTGACCTTTGACTTTTGACCTCAAAATCGATAGGCTTCCTGGACCATCTAGTATCATACACCACCAATTATAGTGGACCGGAGTTTAAGTTAAACTGAAGTTATCACATTTACAAGGACTTCACAAGGGTAAGATGAAAACATGTCACTTTGACCTTGACTATTGACCTTGCCACCTCAAAATCAATAGGCTCCTGATCCATCTAGTACATACACACCCAAATTCATGAGCCTGGCGTTAAATTAAAACTGACTTATCGCGTTTACAAGGACTTCACAAGGCGTCAGATAAAAAACATTTTTTTTTCACTGTGACCTTGACCTTTGACCTTTCGACCTCAAAAATCAATAGGCTTCCTGGGATCCATGCTAGTATCATACACACCAAATTATATGAGGATAGGTTAAGTTAAACTGAAGTTATGGCGTTTACAAAGAAAAGTTAACGGACGGACAGACAGACAGACGGACACCGAGCGTGATACCATAATACGTCCCGTAGCCGGGCGTATAAAAATAAATAAATACTAAAAATATATGATGCACCACGCGCTACCCTGGGGTACCGCTGTACCACGGTGTACCGCATTGTGCAGCACCCTCGTGTCCAAAAATGTATTTTCTTCAGTTATGATCACTGAAATCAGTGGTTATGATGCAGAACCTGCGCAAGTGCATGACAAAAAAGGCAATAACTTACGAAAAATGGGTAAAAATGAAGCTAAATTTGTAATTTTCACACTTGTTACATAACTTTTACATAATTTTGTAACCCAGGGTACAGTGCTAAAAAAAATAAATCAATAATTTAACAAAATAGCAGATTTCTAGTTCGTACCCCGGGGTACCATTTATGTCATCATATATATTATTCATATATTCAACGAGCTATGACCTTTGAACTTTGACCAACATGCTCTGAAACTTAACTTAGGCTGTATGTTGATAACAAATACCTTCAAACTGAATTTCAAATAACATCTGTCAAAGATTACTAAAGTTATGAAAGAAAATCTGTTCACGAACTATTTTGGCTTTTCATGAGCTATGGCCTTTGACCTGTGATCTACATACTGTTATAAATTTGTATTATTGCCACTTGATACTATACATGTAGCCATTAAATTAGACACAGTAAATTAGATGCAGGCTATGTGCTTGTGATGAAATCAACATTGAAATATTTTCACTGCCAGCTAAGTAGCAGTGGAATTTGCCAGAACACTCAGGGTGCATCTGTAATGTGCATGAAGAATGTCATTCAGCTGCATGTAAATATAAAAGACTAATTAGCATGATAAAGGAGGCATTTCCTGTGAACATACTAGTGTGAGTTCAGTGACCTTTAGGCTAATCTTGTAAACAGGTTATTTATGAATGGAATAGTGTAGATAGTTGTAGAAAAAGTATCTTCTAGAAAAGCATTGTGTTTATGATACTGTTATATTTAGATATGGATCCACAGAGCTTTCTAGATAATTTATACAGATTTTGATATATATATGAGTTGTTTTGGACATGAGTTCAGAGTTTTTGTCATCTTAGCTCCAGTCACATGTGTTAATAGTAACCTGCATTTTAGAGTTTATTGTGACCTTGGCTCTGCACACACCTGTGGATTTATATAAGAGTTTTGTGTGTGGACAGTTACCTGTTTATTACCTGAGATAGCCTCTACACTCTGTGGATTAATTTTGGAATTACTACATCATCTTTGCTGCAATTGAGAATATGTTGTGTATTTACGCTCAACACCGATTTCGTCTGGAATACCTGCTGCACTCTGCCATTGGGATTCATACTTGTACTATTGGTACTTTTACTAATTGGAATCATCTTGGATCATCTGTTTGGACTTGTTATTATCTGGAAAATCTGCTATTCAGCTGTACAGCAGTGGGATCAATATTGCCGGCATAATTTGGGAATACTGGATCGGATTATTACCTGGACATCAACTGGAGCCGCGGATTCATTCAACTACGGTATCCTTTAGCATTGTAAGTTAATATCTATATGTATGTAGAGTAATAGTGTGAAAGTTTAATTGTATTGCCAGTGATTTTCAAGGGGAAATACCCCATATAATAAATACTTGTTAAATCAAATATTGGTATCATTTTGTTTCATCTTTTCGGTTGTGAATTGATCGTAACAATACTCCGAAATAAAACTCAAAACTGTATTTTGATATCATGTACCTTCACAGAAAAATTCTGGTAGAATGTGTCCAACAATGCAAAAGTTATCAAATGGAAACCAGTCATTTAGCTATTTTCACATTAAAAGAACTACCACCTTTGATCTTTATACTCGAAATTGAACTTGGGCTGTATTTCGATATCATGTACCTTCACACTAAATTCCATGAAAAACAATTGAAAATTACTTAAGTTATTGAACAGAAACCGGTAATAGAGCTATTTTTGCATTTAAAGAGCTTTGACCTTTAACCTTTGATCTACATATTCCAAAATTAAACTTGGGCTGTATTTTGATTTCATATACCTTCATGCCAAATTTCATTAAAATCCATCAGACATTACTTTAGTTACTGAACGGAAACCAGCTACATAGCTATTTTCGCATTTAATGAGCTATAAACTTTGACCTTTGATTAACATACTTCGAAATCAACTCAGGCTGTATTTCATATCACGTACCTTCATTCCCCTATCTCAATAAAATCCATCAAACATTACTAAAGTTATCGTACAGAAACCAATGTTACGGACGGAAGCTCAGACGGATGGACGGACAGCGGCATTACTATATCCCCATCCGACTTCGTCAGGCGAGGGGATAATAACCCAACATAAGCTCCTCATATCATATGAACTATTACAGGTTATATCAGATGATAGTTGTTAGTATTTATTCATATTTTTTGTTTTGTTTTGTTTTTTGAGGGGGGCTTCTCTGAACTTTCATATTTTACTGTCAGCAAATTGGTACACACATCAGCAAAACAAAATACTGGTTATTATGCTTAAATATGACAACACCTCACGAAGGTTGAAATCATGGCTTAAAAATAATATTTCTTCACAATGACAAAAGTAACCCCAACACAATGAGTTAAAATATCACTGTAAAGTAGGAGTGGTAATCCATGTTTTAAATCCGGTTTAGTCCCAGACTGTGGGGGTGGCTGGATTAACCTCGCACTCACAAAAATTGCTCTTACTCCCTCCCTCCACTTCCCTCTTATTCAGTGCATCCTCCTCCCTCAATCCAACCCTCCTACTCCCTTTCACCGCTTGCTTCTTCAATGTCTTCTTCGTTTGCCCCCTTTTCCTTGACCATCCACCTGAAACTCAAACGCCCTTTTCAAAACATGATCAACATTCCTCCTAAACACATGTCCTTATCAATGTACTCCATTCGCCTTCACCATCTGATCCACTGCTTCTTCCAAACCCCAACATCTGCATCAAATCCTCAGTCTTCTTCCTGTCCATCACCTTCACACCATACACCACTCTCACCATTGCTTTCTCAGTCCTTCCCCAAATCGCCATCTCGTTTTCACTCAAAAACCATGTCTCACTCCCATACAATATCGCCGATCTCACGCAGTTCCTATGAACTATTCCTTTCACCTTCAGAGGAAATCTTTTTGTCATATAAAACTCTCTGCATTCCCTAAACTTCACTCATTCAAATATTGCCCTCACTGTCACAGCTGTCCTGTATCCTCCACTCACACTGTTCCCAAGTACAAAAACTCTTTCACCGTTTCCACCTCGTCAAACTTTTGAATTTCTGGAGGACCTGTTTTGTTTTCTGAAGGCAAATGACCCTGATCATGAATATTTCCACTGAGATGGACTTTCCAATTTATTTATGGCCTGTCCC
>JZLH01S0218217.1:5461-15891 GCA_001188425.1 Eucidaris tribuloides
TCTTTAACTGTCATTACAAATTTTCAAGTAAATTCAAACCTGTCTTAGCAGCTACTCTCTGTAGGAACCACAGTGCCTATAGTGGCCACTGTATTGATTCCATGGTGACAAATGATGTTGTTTAAAACCTGTGTATAACAGCCACCTGTCTACAGAGGATGCATTGTGTTTATCCCTTGAGTGGCCACCGTAGACAGGGGACTGCTTTAGAGAGGTAATTGTAATTAAACTTTACAAGCCACTTCAAGTGAATACAATTAACTGTAATTGGGCTTTTCCATGAGTTAGTGGACAAACCAAAAGCTTCAGTTACATTTCAGTGATTTGATTGCCTATGAATCATAAAGAAATGATGGGGGTCATCATTTCTGCCCCCAAATTTTGGTTCCTGAATGACCCCTTCTAGGAGAATTGGCAACCATACACAGAATGCTGTATGTGGAACTATATATGAATTAATCTAAGTTTTGTGCCAACCCCCCCCCCCCCCAAATTATCAAATTTTTATTTTTTTGGCAGTTTTTTCTCTGAAATAGTGTGAAACATCTTAAATTACACTGATAACTGTATTGCTTTTCCAACAAAAGTCTATTAACTTAAAGATAATTTCAGAAAAAAGACTTTGGACAAACTGAAATGTGAGTTACCGTAACGTGAGTTATTGGCTCACCAGAACATTTCTAAAAAATCTAAAACAACCTCAACTTGTACCATAGTCAGAAATGTGCATTGATATTCAGTGTTTATGAAACAGACGTCATTAATGTTTCAATGTCTTTTGTATGATGAGACTTTTGAAATTCAGTGCATACTGAATTAATGCATATCCAAATTGCGTAACGCGAGTTACCGATATTTGACCTGTTATTTCTCACAGTTACTTAAAGAGTCTTCTCACGTGCTGTTGTTACAAGGGAATATGGGGGGACACATTGCTAATTCAAACAAAAGTTATAACTACTCTATCCATGTTTTGAAAATATAGGTCTCTATAACCTAAATCTTAAATGAAAATGTAACATGAATTACTGTGAAAATGCCCAATTAGTTAATTCAATCTAATCAACTGTAATTGACTACATATTTTCCAGGCCAAAATTTTGACTGACTAGTAGCTTAAAGAAGGGGATAAACAGAGAGATGAAATTTTTATCATTTATCACAAGACTTAGAGATTGCATTTTCTCTCTCTTTCTTATCTAACCCTACAAATCCCTTATCCTACAGGAAAGTCATCTAAGCGATGATGACAACCAGAAGAAGTCCTCGCGATACCAGGTCGGAGAGAAGGTCAAATGTCGTATCCTGGACTTCAACTTGTTCGACAGGCTGGCGATGGCTTCGATGAAGACCTCCATCTTGGAGAAACCTTTTCTGGGAATAAAGGATATCAAACCAGGAATGATTGTCAAGGTATCTTTTATCATTAGTTGTCAAAAGTTGTGAAAAGGAGTCTGTAGACATCTCATGATGAATTTGAAGATATTTTTATGCCTCCGCAAGGAAGTTGCCGGAGGCGGCATGTTTTCGGGTTGTGCGTCCGTCCGTTACCGGATCTCGTTTCCATGATAACTTGAGAACCCACGATCGGATTTTGATGTAACTAGGACCAAGTATGTACTATGATCCACCAATGAACTGATTAGATTTTGGAGCTGAAAGGTCAAAGGTCACTGGGCCTAAAATATGTCTGATTTGGGCTCGTTACCATGATAACTTGAGAACAGCCAGTCAGATTTTTATGTTACTTGGGTGAAGTATGTATTATGAGGCACCAATAAACTGATTAGATTTTGGAACTGAAAGGTCAAAGGTCACCGGGCTGTAAATATGTCTGATTTGGGCTCATTACTGTGATAACTTGAGTATGACTTTTCCGATTTTGATGTAACTGGGGAGAAGTATCTAATATAAGGCACTAATTTACTGATTCAATTTTGGAGTTGAAAGGTCAGAGGTCAAAGGTCACAAGGCCTCATGTCAAAATTGAGCTCGTCACGATAATTTAAGAACTGCTTAAATTGGATTTTACTGAAACTTGGTCAAGGGTCGCATGGGCTTATGCTTATTCATCTAATTGGTCTTATTATTAACAACTGCGCGCAGTCGAACTGCTCTAGTTTTTACTGATACTTAATAATGTCATTAGACATTATCATGACATTGTTATTTTGTTTTTATGCCTACGCCTTAAAGTGATAGGCTAACATTGTGGAGCTTCAATTTAAAAAACTGTCAAACTTTGATATCTGAACTACATAGTAGTGTTCAAATGGACAAATAAACACCCTAGAATACAAAAGTATGGAAAGTTACACTGCCAATGGCAAGTTATACATGAATAAACAAAACTCGGGGCTAGTTTTATTAACCTAGCTGTACACACAGTAACTCTATGGGAGGAAATGGGCAAGTGAATCTGGTCAACTTACGATTTTCACTTTTTTAAAGCACTAAATAATCATTTTGAAATACAATTTTTTCAGGGCTTCATTTTTAGACCTCATCAAAGACACTGGTAGCATGGGGAATCATGCGGCTCAGATTTTTTTAACTGTGGTAAATGTTAGCCAATACCTTTAAATGGGCCGGAGGCATTTTGTTTTCGGATTGTCTGTCGTTTTGTCAATATACCCTGATCTTGTTACCGTTATATCTGGAGTATTCCTGAATGGATTTTGATTATTGTCAAGGGTCAAAAGACATTTACCTTTGCATAAATTGACATATTACAGGGATAACTATAGCGAGGGGGTGTGGCTTGTTCTGGCTTGGCAGGATGGTTGGTAATGGGTAGTGAACATTTCTGCCAAGTGAGCAAAGTTAAAGGTCACAGGTCAAGGGTCGGTAACTTTATATTTTTTTTTAGCATATTCCAGGCAAAATATACTTATGAGTATCTCTTGTGGTGATGGGGTTTGGTGAGAAAGTTATGTGGCAAGTTGGAAAATATTTCTGCAAATTAATAGAAATCAGTTGTCAAAGATGAGTTTGGTGAATTGAGGTGAACTGCATGGCACAAGAAACACCCTTCTGGGCATTTGCCTTGTGTAACAAAGAGATGTATTGATTTGTGAGTTTCATTAAGTTGGTAGACTTCACTGTCAAAGGTCACAAGTTACATCAGGTGAGATAGATAACCTTACTAAACTATGTGATTGTGAGCATTAATTGCTGGGAGCAGAGTAGGGAAGGATGGTAAAGGCATACCCATCAACAGCGTAGCAGTCAAATTGTTTGTTTGGGCAGATTATTCTGCATTTATTCATACATTTATTAAGTACAATTATTAGACACATTAAAATTATTTGACAAGAATAAAAAAAGGAAATATCACAATTGATTATATCTTTTGATTAATTGATTGATTATATGAATGGGTTAAAAACACTATATAACATTGTGGAAGCCTCATTTGAAAAATTGTCAAACTTTGCTATCTGACATATCTGGCGGTGTTTTGATGAACAAATAAACACCCTAGAACACAAAAATTTAGACAGTTATGCTGTCACTCGTAAAACATGTACAGATCAAAATTGGCACATGAATTTATTCTCAGCTGATAGAAAATTTTGCTACACGGCAGTCTATGGAGGAAAATGGGAATGGTCGCTCAATGATTTTCACTTTTTAGAAGCACTTAATGATCGTTTTGAACTGCAATTTTTTCAGGACTTCATTTTTAGACCTTATCAGAGACACCGGTAGCATGGGGAATTATGTAGCTCAAATTTTTTTAACTGGAAACATTGTTATACGATGCCTTTAAATGCGTTTTTTTTTTTTTAATTGTGCAAAAAAAAAATACAGGGGTCTTTTATAACATAGCAACAAAATGGAAAATGAAATAACATGCCTTTGTTTTGGTTTTAGTGCACACTGTTATATTTCTTCATGGCAGGGGGGCTAAGGTAGACAATAAAAATTAGTGTGGAACATGTTGCCCCCTAGTCTACCCACTGATATATCAGTGGTTTGTGTACATATAAATTAAAATATGTTTGCTTTTGACCGCTTGTCTCATCCATAACAGGGTGTCGTTGAGACTATCAGCAACAAGGGTCTAGGGGTCAAAGTTCAAGACCGTGTCCACGGTTTCGTTCCCCGAATCCACCTGGCCGACATCCCAATCCAGAAGCCTCAGGAGCGGTTCACCATCGGATCAGAGATTGAACTCAGGGTGAGTTATGGTGTCATTGTGGATCATCATAACTAGGGTTTCAATGATGATCGGAATCCGAATTCTGTCCCATTCCGACACAGCCCGAAAGAGAATGCATTGTATTTATGTATGCATTGTATTTAAGTGTGCATTTACAAAATAAAGTTACTTGTAAAATCTCAAAACAAATGTTTAGTCAGAAACATACCATATTTTTGGTGAAATGTTAAATTTAACGGGGTTTTTGGTGATATTTTCTACAGTTAAATATTTCTTTTCATTCCAAATTGAAAAGTGGAAACCAGTTATGATCAGATCTTGGAAACAACAGTGAAAGTGTTGCTTCCATATAACACCGATAAGTGTGATATGATGGCACTGTTGTATTGCTATTACATAGACTCCTTGTTTGTACTACTGTGATACTCTATCAAATGGAATCTAGTGCCGTCGTCGAGTAGAAATTTCTCTGTCGACATGTCGCCTCAAATATTTAGCGGAAAGAGACAGCTGTTGACAAAACAATGGTCAGATAAATTGCAACATTGAATACAAAAGACAGTCATACCTTACAGTACCTATTCATGTTTAAATACACCTGTGTTGTGGCTATACTACAAGGGATAATTGGCCTGCTAGGAGGCACCAGTGATGATATTGACATCGTTATTAAAAGCAGCTTGTTGAATTTTGAACTTTGGACTTTCAATTACCTGGTTCACTGCCAGGGCTGTCAACCACATCGTTAATCCCCTGGAACCAAGATTTTTTTGGTGTACATTACACTCAGAACAATGGTTCTCAGTTTCCAAAACCTTCTGCAAGCGTGGGAAAGCAAAAAATGCTTGCTTTGAGAAGTGACTGCCTGCGAAGATGACATTGTTAAATCCTGATATATTACTTTGATAAAGGGTTGATACCCTGTGTCTTGTTGTCGATATAATAGAATCTCTGTCAACATATCGTCTTTCAATCAAAATACTGTTTTCTCGACAAGCTTTTCGACAGAAGGCATGTCGACGACGGTACTAATGGAATCAACTTCTTTTGAACTAGTGACTGTAGCTCTATTCTTTTAGATGTAAATCAGAAATTTGAGAATAAATCTGGCTGACTACCTACAACATTACATGAAAAATTCATATTCAATAAATATGGAGATTAAAAATTCTACAATTCAGCAGCCTACGAGGGAAAATGGAAATGGTCGCTCATTAATTTTCACTTTCTGAACACACTTAATGAACGTTTGAATGACAGGGCTTCATTTTTAGACCCTATCAGAGACAATAGTAAAATGAGGGATCATGTAGCTCAAATTTTTAAATCTAGGTAATATTGTTGACAATGCCTGTATAGATTTAGCTATCCTGTCTTCTCAGGTGATACTGGTGGAACCATCCAGGAGACGCATCCTGCTGACCCACAAAAAGACATTGGTCAAGTCCACTCTCCCCGTCGTGATGTCTTACACCCACCCCAGGACGGGGATGTGGGTCCATGGCTGTGTTGTCTCCGTCAAGGAGTTTGGCTGCATTGTGACGTTATACAATGATGTCAAAGGTAGGAGAAACATGGTATTTCAAAATTGTTTTTTACATCGGGTGTTTTTCACTGCAAAACAAAATTAATGTAAACGTTCCAGAATAACTTTTGAAATTCAAGCTATGATGGACTTTTTTTCTCCATATATGATGCACCACATGCTACCCCGGGGTTCCGTTGTACCCCAGTGCACCGCATTGTGTAGTGCCCTCTTGTGTCCAAAACTGTACTTTCTTCGGATATGATCACCGAGATCAGTGGTTCTGATGCAGAGGCTGCGCAAGTGCACAGCAGAAAGACATAAACTTACGGAACGTTGGGTGAAAATAAAGCTGAAATTGTTATTTTCACACATTTCAAACATAGCTTGTACACAATTTTTGTAAACCAGGGCATGGTGTTAACAAAAAAAATAATTCAACAAAATGACAGATTTCTATTTGGTACCCCAGGGTACCATTTATGTCATCATACTACAAGAAATTTGTGCATTTGATGTTATTTTTGAGTGTATCTTTTGGGTCAGTTAACTCTTAATGTGCCAAAGGATTTAAACCTCTATGGGCTGTATGTGTATCATTTGGTGCACATCTGTGACTTCGGCACATGAAGAGTTAATATATTTGAAGCAATATAGGAGGATACTAACATGAAGAATTATATTTAAGAATAAAGAGAACAAAAGGTGAAATAAAAAGATGCCCTTGTGTACATGTAGTCTCACACAAGTGGAAGTTACGGACAGGCCATGAATGAATTGGAAAGTCCGTCTCAGTGGAAATATTCATGATCAGGGTCATTTGCCTTCAGAAAACACAAAGCAGGTCCTCCAGAAATTCAAAAGTTTGACAAGGTGGAAACTGGGAAAGAGTTTTTGTACTTGGGAACAGTGTGAGTGGAAGGTACAGGACAGCTGTGACAGCAAGGGCAAGATTTGGATGGGTGAAGTTTAGGTAATGCAGAGAGTTGTTATATGGGAAAAGGTTTCTTCTGAAGATGAAAGGATTAGTTTATAGGAGTTGCGTGAGATCGGCGATATTGTATGGGAGTGAGACATGGTTTTTGAGTAAAAACGAGATGGCGATTTGGGGAAGGACTGAGAAAGCAATAGTGAGAGTGATGTATGGTGTGAAGCTGATGGACAGGAAGAAGACTGCGGATTTGATGCAGATGTTGGGTTTGGAAGAGACAGTGGATCAGATGGCGAAGGCGAATGGAGTACATTGATAAGGACATGTGTTTAGGAGGAATGTTGATCAGGAATGTTTGATAAGGGCGTTTGAGTTTCAGGTGGATGGTCAAGGAAAGAGGGCAAACGAAGAAGACACTGAAGAAGCAAGCGGTGAAAGAGAGTAGGAGGGTTGGATTGAGGGAGGAGGATGCACTGAATAAGAGTGAAGTGGAGGGAGGGGGTAAGGGTGATTTCTGTGAGTGTGAGGTGAATCCAGCCACCCCCACAGTCTGGGACTAAACCGGATTTAAAACATGGATTACCACTACTACTGTACAGTGATATTTTAACTCATTGTGTTGGGGTTACTTTTGTCATTGTGAAGAAATATTATTTTTAAGCCATGATTTCAACCTTCGTGAGGTGTTGTCATATTTAAGCATAATAACCAGTATTTTGTTTTGCTGATGTGTATACCAATTTGCTGACAGTAAAATATGAAAGTTCAGAGAAGCCCCCCTCAAAAAACAAAACAAAACAAAAAATATGAATAAATACTAACAACTATCATCTGATATAACCTGTAATAGTTCATATGATATGAGGAGCTTATGTTGGGTTATTATCCCCTCGCCTGACGAAGTCGGATGGGGATATAGTAATGCCGCTGTCCGTCCATCCGTCTGAGCTTCCGTCCGTAACATTGGTTTCTGTTCGATAACTTTAGTAATGTTTGATGGATTTTATTGAGATAGGGGAATGAAGGTACGTGATATGAAATACAGCCTGAGTTGATTTCGAAGTATGTTAATCAAAGGTCAAAGTTTATAGCTCATTAAATGCGAAAATAGCTATGTAGCTGGTTTCCGTTCAATAACTACAGTAATGTCTGATGTATTTTAATGAAATTTGGTATGAAGGTATATGAAATCAAAATACAGCCCGAGTTTAATTTTGGAGTATGTAGATCAAAGGTTAAAGGTCAAAGCTCTTTAAATGCAGAAATAGCTCTATTACCGGTTTCTGTTCGATAACTTTAGTAATGTTCAATTGATTTTCATGGAATTTAGTGTGAAGGTACATGATATCGAAATACAGCCTAAGTTCAATTTCGAGTATGAAGATCAAAGGTGATAGTTCTTTTAATGTGAAAATAGCTAAATGACTGGTTTCCGAGTATGTAAATCACAGGTCAAAGGTCATAGCTCATTTAAAGCCAAAATAGTTTGTAAACAGATTTTCTTTCATAACTTTAGTAATCTTTGACAGATATTACTTGAAATTCAGTTTGAAGGTATTTGTTATCAACATACAGCCCAAGTTAAGTTTCAGAGCATGTAGGTCAAAGTTCAAAGGTCATAGGTCATTGAATATATGAATAATATATATAATAACATAAATGGTACCCCGGGACACCAACTAAAAATCTGCCATTTTGTTGATTTTTTTTTTTTTAGCACTGTACCCTGGGTTACAAAATTATGTAAAAGTTATGTAATAAGTGTGAAAAGTACAAATTTAGCTTCATTTTTACCCATTTTTCGTAAGTTTATGCCTTTTTGTTGTGCACTTGCACAGGTTCTGCATCATAACCACTGATTTCAGTGTAACTGAAGAAAATACATTTTTGAACACAAGACGGCGCTGCACAACACGGTATACCGGGGTGCAACGGTACCCCGGGGTAGCGCGTGGTGCATCATATATTATCAGTATTTATTTATTTTTTTTTCATATATGACTCTCTTGACTACAAATATCACTAATGGTCTTTTCCTATTCAGGCATCATTCCGAGGTCTGAGCTTGGTATCGACAGGTCAATGTCTCCAACGGAACACTTCTATGTCGGCCAAGTCGTGAAGTGCCGTGTCGTCCGCATCAACCTCCCTGAAGACAAGAAACTTTTGCTCTCCATGAAGAAAGATGAGAAGAATATCTTTGAAGCAGGGAAGGTAACATTGTTTTTTTCATTATTCAGCTTTGTTAGAATTACAGTTTTGCATTGATTTAACAATGGAAAGTGGTAGAACTTTTTTTGCTAGTACATATTCATATGGTTTAGTTCTTTCATATGCTCATACATATAATAGCAACAGCATAAATTTTTCAAGTTAACTTTCTATACGCATATTAAAAAAAAATCTATTTTGCCAAATGTTTTTATCACAACACTTACATGTCACCAAGAGTAAACAAATATTCTGATAATGTGCTGCTTTGTTGGATAGTTTTTGAAGATAATAATCTTCATAACCTGACAATTTACATTCATGAAGATACATTTGTTCTTGTATTTAAACAGGAATCAATTCGTTTAGAGCAGAAGCCGTTTATTTTGTACATCTAACAAACAAACTTGCTCATGCATCGACAACTTGTAAATAAGTAAAGAATTTGCATTGTGTAAAAAAATGTTTTTAGGGAGGTATTGCATTCCAAGGTTTCTCTTGTTTTGGCACTTATCAGTTAGATAGAAAGTTAAGCCACTGGTTCTGGGCAGAGACAGAACAGCTCACTACTTTAACCCTATCGGAACCATATTTCATAATGTGTTATGACCAGGTCTGGAACGTTTTAGCCATGCAGTGTTTGATGGTACATGTAGTTTCATCACTAGCATTTTAGAGGCTTCACAAGGAAACGTTTTCTTTAGATAATTATTCCCGGTGTAACATCAGTCAATCAGTCACAGTCACAGTCTAGCCAGTGTCTAGCCAATATGCAAATATACAACACCCGGAAAACCATATTTTATGCCTCCGCAACGAAGTTGCCGGAGGCAACATGTTTTCGGGTTGTCCGTCCGTGCGTCCGTCCGTTACCGGATCTCGTTACCGCGATAACTTGAGAACCCCCGATCGGATTTTGATGTAACTAGGACCAAGTATGTACTATGAGCCACCAATGAACTGATTAGATTTTGGAGCTCAAAGGTCAAAGGTCACTGGGCCTTAAATATGTCTGATTTGGGTTCGTTACCACGATAACTTGAGAGCGGCTGGTCGGATTGTCATGTAACTTGGGTGAAGTATGTATTATGAGGCACCAATGAATTGATTTGATTTTGGAGCTGAAAGGTCAAAGGTCAAAGGTCACCGGGCCTAAAATAGGTCTGATTTGGGCTTGTTACCGCGATAACTTGAGAACCCCCGATCGGATTTTGATGTAACTAGGACCAAGTATGTATTATGAGGCACCAATGAACTGATTAGATTTTGGAGTTCAAAGGTCAAAAGGTCAAAGGACACCGGACCTGAAATATGTCTGATTTGGGCTCGTTACCGCGATAACTTGAGAGCGGCTAGTCCGATTGTGATGTAACTTGGGTGAAGTATGTATTATAAGGCACCAATAAACTGATTAGATTTTGGAGCTCAAAGGCCAAAGGTCACCGGGCCTAAAATATGTCTGATTTGGGCTCGTTACCGCGATAACTTGAGGACAGCCAGTTGGATTTTCATGTAACGTGGGTGAAGTATGTATTATAAGGCACCAATAAACTGATTAGATTTTGGAGCTCAAAGGTCAAAGGTCAAAGGTCACTGGG
>JZLH01S0218217.1:21108-33541 GCA_001188425.1 Eucidaris tribuloides
AAGGAAAGCGAAAATTTAAAGACAATGTGAAAAGACAATTGTCATTATACCCTCAAATAAATTCAGCATGTAAAGAGTTAATAGACATGAAAGCCCAACAGCCAGGAATTGTTGAAATAAATGAGTTTTTTAAGCTTTTATTAAATGTAGACAGATTGTGTTACTGACAGAAAGACATGATCCTATTCCTCTGATAAAAGTGATACCATGAAAGTCCTCTCTCAGGCTTGGATATATGTGACTGGTTAATTAAAGTGATGGGCTAACATTGTGGAGCTTTCAATTTAAAAAATTGTCAAATTTTGATATCTAAACAACATAGTAGTGTTCATATGGACAAATAAACACCCTAGAATAAAAAGTTTGGAAAGTTACACTGCCAATGGCAAGTTATGCTTGAATAAACAATTAAAACTCGGGGCGAGTTTAAATAGCATAGGTGTACACCCAGTAAGTCTATGGGAGAAAATGGGCAGGTGAATCCGATCAACTTACAATTTTCACTTTTTTAAAGCACTAAATAATCATTTTGAAATACAATTTTTTCAGGGCGTCATTTTTAGACCTTATCAAAGACAATGGTAGCATGGGGAATCATGTAGCTCAGATTTTTTTAACTGTGGTAAATGTTAACCAATACCTTTAAGACAAAGGTTATGTAAGACAGTGACTCCTACTCTCCCATTTTGGCTAGGAAGGAGATCTCCAGTTTAGAGCCATTTCTCCTAATATCCCATTCTCCTGCTGAAGTTGCATATTCTCCCACTTTTAGGGGAGCTGTCCCATTAAAGTTTTGTTTTCTCCCACTTAATAAAGACAAAAGTGAAAATGTTATCTACCTTATTTTTCCCTTTTTTTGTGCTGTTCCAAAGCAGAGCACCTGTATATTATTATCAGTGCTCTTGAGCAACTTATACTCGGGAAAGGTAAAAGTGGAGAGTGAGGCCAAGGGACTGCATCTGAATGTTGCCAAGACCAAGTTCATGATTATCAATGGAGATCAGTCATCTGTCCCACTGAGAGTAGACAATGAGGAGGTTAAAAGAATATCACAATTCAACTTTCTGGGAGCTCTCATTACTCAAGATGGCAGCTGCAAACAAGAAATCAGACGGCGCTTGACAATGGCCAGATCAGCCATGGTGAACCGCCACAAAGTATGGGCAGATCGAGAAGTCGCAAAAACTACAAAATTCTGCCTTGTACAGGCCATATTATTTCCCATTGCCACATATGCTTGTGAAACGTGGTTGCTGACAAAATCAGATTGTGATAGAATAAATGCCTTTGAATTCTGGTGCTGGCGGAAAATGCTGAAGATCCCTGGACTGCAAGAAAGACCAATGTTTGTGTCCTTCAAGAGGTCAACCCCAGAAAGAGACTACTTGCTATGATAAATCATCTGGCACCTAGCTACTTTGGTCACATAGCAAGACTAGGAAATAACTGTCTTGAGAAAGTAATATTTCAAGGGAAAATTGAGGGCTCGAGAAGACCAGGACGACCAAAAGCTAGGTGGATTGATAGAATCAAATCCCTTGTTGGTAAACCCCTTTCAACTGTGTATCAACTTGCTGCTTACCGTAAGAAGTGGAGATTAATCATGGAAGTCACGAACTGTCAGCCATGACAGAAACATACCAAGCAAGCTCTTGAGCTGTCCGGTACCATGATTTGTACACGTGTGATGGGTGATTCTCCTCTATGACGAAGAAATCACCTCCTTAAAAACTTAACGCAGGCTGTTTTTCAATAATTAATTTTAATTTTACCCCCGTCAACTGTTCTTTAGACTAATGCCATAATCACACCATTTAGCACTACCAATACTTGGTCAGGAATATTGTGTATGCTTTTAACAAGTAATATTTTGATCTCATTATATGTGTTTTGCAGAGTACAAACATCCGTCATCACTGCATGTAGGCTCAGTGGTCCAGGCCTCTGTACGGAATACCCAGGGCAAAGGTGTTGTGTGCAAGCTTCCACATAACATAGATGGTGTTATCAATGCACATCATATGGATGGTAAGTTTGAATAACAAGTTTTTGTATAGACAAATTAGGTTCATTTAAACAATAACAAGTCTTTATACTGTCACACTAACCCCTTTTCTCATGTCTTTGAACTTTTGTGTAATACACCAAATAATCTGTCCAGAAAAATGAGATTCTATTAAATTTGATGAGTATTGTAATCAGAATTAGCAATGAAACAAACAAAAAAATATGATTAACTCTTATTATGTTTTACTGTGAAGGGTGGTGGGTTATGTTACTTTGAAATTGCAGAGATTTCAAAGAATTCTTGCAAACTGCTGACTTCCAGAGACAATTAGCTTAAAATGTTAAACTGTATCACAAATATCTACTTGCACTTTAATTAAGTCTTAACATGTTGTTACACAATTTTGCACCACAAGTAAGTACTCTTTTGATTAGTGTTATAACAATGAAAAGTATGACAGTATTTTATTGTCATTACACTTGTATAAGGAAGATAAAAACCCATCATTAAATCTGTGTGAAAATCATAAGGTTTACATTATCTGTCTTCCTACTAATTTGAGATTTATTTACTTTTTGTGTGTGAAATATAATTTTTCTTTTATTTGTGTGTATATCTATTGATTTGAAATGAATAACTTGACAAAATTTGTTGTAGAAACTTCAGAAATGTTCACATTATAATGAAAATTACATTGTTGGAAAGGGGAAAGTTTTATCTTCAACCTGTGTACGCAATACTTTTGTCCTCCGTGCATGTGTAAAATGTTATTTATTTGAGGATGAAGATACTCTTCAAAAGTTGCTCAATACAACACTGTGGTAAAAATACTTGACAAATTAACTCTTAACACACCGAAGTTGCAAATATGCAGCACACAATACATACAATATCCATAGAACAGTCCTCTCCATAGCACATTAAGATTCAAAGGTAACCCCACTTGTCTCAAAAAGTTTTCTTTTGATATCTTGATGACCATTTCCTCCCATCCATCCAAGAAAAATATGTACATGTTCAGTATAATTTATTGTGATGTGTTCATTTTCCAGGAAACAAACCCAAAGTTGGTGACAATGTAGAAGCATGTGTTTTAAATGTGGACCTGGGTAGCAAGGCAGTACAACTCTCATTGCAGAAACATCTGGTGGAAAAACACAAGAAGACATCTAAGTTAAAAGACAAGAAGGTGAACCTCTCTCTTTGTGAATACATAGTAATTTAGCATGGAATTGCCTTCAGTAATGTTCTGTAAATTAAAATGGCAAAAGTGTTTCAGAATATGATAGAGTAAACCCCTCTTGAGTGTCCACAATATTAAACAAAGTCTTTGACACTTTAACAGTGTATTCTTTCCTCAAATACTTATCAAGAAAAATGCCCTTGTATCAGATGTAATTGACTGAATCAATGATGATGTTTTTTTCTTTCATCTGTTTTACTCTGTATAGTCATCTTATCTTGAAAAAGAACACATAAAGAAAAGTAAATCTCTAATCAAGATCTTTTGAGAATCATATCAAATTATGCAAAGTGGATTTATTAATTAACCTTGTATTATCTGATGCAAATGGTAAATAATGATAGGGTATTTTTTGTGTTCTCCTCTGATTATCAGGCAAAGAAGGCCAAGAAAGCAAACAAAGTAGAAAATGCCAGCATCTTACTGATAAAAGATGACTTCACATTGGTCTATACAGCTTCTGAGCGGTTAATGTACATGCCGAGCAAACAGGTAAGCTTGCTAATGTACTTCCAAAAACTTTGTCTTAAAAGTGTGCTTGTGTGATGAGCTTGTTATCTCAGATTTCTGTTTTGTTTTATCAAAGGGTGATTAACATTTTTACCATTTAAAAGCAAATTTCTAACTGATTTGTTTTCCATTTGTTTCTGTTGCTATAATTGGCATGGGTAAGGTTAATGTTACCAATCCTAATTTGATGTTCTAAATCTGAGTATTGAGCAGTGCATTATGGCCATGGCAAAGTTAAAGGGGAATAAAACCCAGAAATCAACTTGCAATCAGAGAATAGATAAAAATAAGAGAAAGAAACTATTGAAAGTTTGAGCAAATTTGACTGAACCGTTCAAGAGTTATGGATGTTCAAAGCTTTCTTAATTCTTGTTATGGAGGATTCTTTAATTGGCAACTCTACCACTTTTTTAGATGAAAGTGTGGAGAACTCCCCATAGGTTTTGTACACAAAGTTTCACAAATTTATGTTTTTCTGAAATTTGGTTGTGAAGGTTAACAAATTCTTTCCGGAAAACATGTAGAATGTAGAATTGCTCTGACATACTTGTACAACAAGCAAGAGGCAATCAGATATTTCGAAAAAAATGATAATAATTGATGATTTATGCACAAAGCTAATGGGGAGTTCTCCACACTTTCATCTCAAAACGTGGTAGATTTGCCAAGTTAAGAATCCTCCATAATGACGAATAAGTAAACTTTGAACATTCATAACTCTTGAACAGTTCAACCAAATTTGTTAAAACTTTCACTGTTTTATTTCTTTTATTATTTCATATTCTCTGAATGCAGGAAGATGTTTGGGTTTCATTCCCCTTTAAGATCAAACTGTTTACTTTCAGAATGTAAATATGTTAGAGGAAGTGTCATGGCTATGGATTAGACCTTAGTTTCTCAAATTAGAGATCACTGGTTTGAATCCAAAGTCATGACGATTGTGTAAGGCACTTGGGTATGGCACTGCATCCTCATTACATCATCCTCATTATCTCTTCCCTCAAATAGGCTGGAAGTCCCATGTCAAGACAGAAACACCTTTCTAAAATTCAAATTTTCTTTTCCACATCTCACAAAAACAAGTGCACAAATCAAGAAAAATATAACAAATACACATGATTACACAGTAATGTAATAAAGTAGAGCTAATTTACAATGTGAAATTTTTTAAAACAGAATGACCTAGTTTTAAGAACAAAAATGTGAAAGGGAACAAGAATGGGTTATTGACCTATCAGAGCTGAACCCTGTACACGTTTGATAAGCCACACATTTTAAAGAAAGATAGGGTGAAAACGTGGCGTGACGGCCCCTTCAACACTTCAACACTCAAAGCCGCGGACCCTCTTTGTTGCACTGTTCGCTGCCACCGATGTGGAAGAACAGATTATCCAAAATTGTTTGCCATGCTCAATTTAGCCTTCAGGCTGCCAAGTATGAGTTGTGTATAGCATAAAAAAATGAATAAAGAAACAAGTCAGTCGGTGCAATCATTTAATCAAATAAATAAATAAATAGATAAATAAATAAATAAATAAATAAATAAATAAATAAATAAATAAATAAATAAATAAATAAATTTAAAATGGTTGTTTTAAATTGAATCCTTTGTAAACATGAGTATCTTTAAAGTTAGTTTTACATGTTCGTACATATAGTTGGATGGCTTTGAAAGATGTAACAGAAAGTGCATTTTGAAATTTTCCCTTTTCAGGATTTGAATGATGTCAAACAAGGCAACAACCAGCTAACAGTGGGGCAAAGAATTGATGTGGAAGAAAAAAGGTGAGTGCTTTCATATTTATGTCATAAAATAATTCTTCAGCTTCTTTTTAAAACTAGGGTATAATTGTTCTGGTAGGTCAAAAATTCTTTTCATCAGTCTTTCAGAAAGTAAGGTATTGTCATACCAAAATCAGACAATAGAATTAAACTAACTTAAACTAATTAAACTAATTGTTTAGAATGGCATGTTGTGAGTTTTAAAGGCAAGGTTCACCCTGACGTCAAGGTGGTTTTAATAAAAGCAGAAAAATGAGAGAAACATATTAATGAAAGCTTAGCGAAAATCCACCAAAGAATAACAGAGTTATGAAGTTTCAAATTTTCAATTTTGTGACGTCATATGCGAGCAGCTCCCCATATCATCATGTAATATAAATTCCTTAAATTACCATTTGTTAATGGTTCATGGTAATTGAATGAGTTTTTTTTTTCATAGAAGCCTGTATGAAATAATGTTTCTGATAATATATTGAATGCACAGGTAAAATCATTTTCAAATTTCTGAGAAAATGACACTTTATGGAATTTATATCACATGACATATGGGGAGCTGCTCGCATGTGACGTCACAAATTTAAAACTTAAAAATTCCACACACCTGTTATTCTTTGATGGATTTTCGTCAACTTTCTTTAATATGTTTCTCTCATTTTTCTGCTTTTATCAAAACCAACTTGACCTCAGGGTGACCCTTGCCTTTAAGTGATGAGCAAGCAGATATTACTATGTACTTACTATTGGCAAAAATGTTTGCTGGGGATGACATTTCAATTTTGATTGTCAATTTCTAAAAATTGGAAGCATTTCAGAGCATGTAATTGACAGGGCCTTAATATGTGATATTTTTTCATTGTAATAGTAAAACAATACTCTTTACACACTGGTAAGAAAGGTGTTTCTTAGAATAAGCATGTTAGTTGAGAACAGTTCAGTACCTTCATTTCTCTCCAATAGCTAATAATGATTCTCCAACATTATATTGTGCAATTTCTGTTTGACTTTGTTTTGCAGAGAAGAGAGCGGGAGAATATTTGCCGTATCAGTGCAGAGCAGTAAACCAGAGAAAACCAAGAAGGCAAAGAAGTCCAAAGAAGCAGCCAAGAAGCCAAAAATCCAACAGGAGCATCCACCCATAGCCATTGGCCAAGTAGTAAATGGAGTGTAAGTGCCAAGAAATGTTAAAGGAGAGGTCCACACCGAAATCAAGTTGGTTTTAATAAAAGCACAAAAGTGAGAGAAACATACTTACGAAAGTTTGACGAAAATCTACCAAAGAATAACAGAGTTATGAATTTTCAAAATTTTAATTTTGTGATGTTACATCTGAGCAGCTCACTCACATGTCATGTAATTTAAATTCCATAAATTGCCATTTTTTTATGGTTCATGATAATTTAATGCTTGTTTTTCATAGAAGCATATTGTATAAATAATGTTTCTGATTATATATTGAATGCACAGGAGCTGCTTGGATGTGATGTCACAAAAGTAAAACTTTAACCATTCATAAATCTGTTATTCTTTGATAGATTTTCACCAAATCTGTATTAATATGTTTCTCTCATTTTTCTGCTTAAATTGAAATTCGAACTTTGACTCTAGAAATAAAAATCTGTTATTACCTCTTAACGGGCCGGGGATTTTAACCTCTTATGGACTTTATCGTGTAATCTATCTTGCTCGCATGTATTAATCTGCGTTCGGCACTGTTAAGAGCTTTAACCTGTCAATAAGCACATTTTTGTTCCATTGGGTGGCCACTATAGGCAGGTTTCACTGTATTGTGTTCTTGATTTTCTTAAGTCTATCAAACAGGCACTTCAATGGAACCAATGAAAACACTGTTTCAAAGGGAACGTTTATATACTTGACAATTGAATATCAAACTTTTTAAATTTGTCTTGCAAATTTGATCTGCTTTTTCCATTCTGTGTTTTCAAAGTGAATAACCAACATATAAATTCCACTTTGAATCAGAATTGTACTGTTACGTATAAACAATATTAGTAGAGATTCTCGGGTATTTTTGAACAAAGTAAACTGTGGCATTGCCGTTACCCAGCGTAGCCTGGTGGTTAGTGCCACTGACCGGATATCATCAGGTTTCAGGTTCAAATCCTGCTGGGACAATCTTTTTCTGAATCATTAAAAATAACAGATTCATCATTTGATCTTATTTATCATTAATTTGAAAATACATAGATGAACAGCAAACATGCTTTGCAATAATAGTAGAGGTTGTTATGTAGGACAAAGAGAGCCTTTTCTTTGGATCCTGTTTTTGTTTCAGTATTGGTTAAAAATTGGTATGCAGCATAATGATTTAAATTGTTCTTACCACACATTCCTCATGTTTTACCTCGTGTGGTCAAGCATTGTATTTTACTGTGAACACTATCGTGTCTCAAAATTAGTGGTTTTTATTTTCGTTTTTGTCATTGATCTTGTTTTTTTATTTATTTGTTTGTTTGTATTTGTTTCTGACAGTGTGAGATCAGTGAAAGGCACCCAAGTGAATGTGGAAGTAGATGGAGGAACGTTTGGGAGGATACATGCCACAGAAATAACAGATGATATGAAATCGGTATGTATTATGGGAATTTTGTGTGTGGACATTCTACATCTTCGTTCAGGTTTGTAGACATTGTGGCCTCAATCATTTTAGTCATGTAGTATCCATATTTCCACATAAATTCTTTGTATAAGAACAGGGTACACCTGTTGCATCAATATATGGTTTGATCCTTCAATGTACTTTAAAAATATTGTGTTTTGACCCTTCTATGTCATCACCCTTTCAATTTCAATTTCAATTTATTTATTCAACACTTCCATAAAAAAATTACAAGTCACAAAATAACACATACAAAATTGAACATAACGAATGTAAAAAACAACAAGAACAAATCATATCGGAAATTACAAAATGAAAGTGTAAGGTACCAGCAGGAAGGTGCAAGTCCTTATATAAAACTGGTACCCATAATATCAATTAACAATGATTTGTATTAATTACATGATTAAATTTAAGAAATATGGCACACTTATAATCACACACACAAACTCACACAAACATACAAACAGGGAGAAGCTGTATTATTGCACTATATAATTTTGTAGTAATAAATGTTTGTACCTCCTTTTAAAAATATTCAGAGAAGGGCTTTGTCTGATTGAAGATGGCAAGTTATTCCATATCACAGGACCAGTAAAATAAATTGATTTATGAAAAGTAGAAGTGCTAGTTGGGGGTAAATGAAAATTTAAAGAATTTCTTGTCTCGTGTTTATGCACCTGTATGTTCAAATCAAAATGGCTCAAAACAGATGTGGGAAGTACTTTTTTATAACATAGGTACATAAATATTGCACATTGGAAGTTATACAGGTCATATACATTTAATGTTTTAAGAGAGGAAAATATTGGTTTAAGTATGAGCAAGGTATTCACTATGACTAACTATTCTAAATATGAATTTAGTTTTTTAGAAGATTTAACACAAGTTTTTTGCTTTCAAGCCATTTATACAATTGCTTGACTCTCTGATAAACTGTGCGTGGAAGAACTTTAATTATTTTCGGGTTGTGAATAAGAACGTGGTGTCATTGCAAAAGATCTGTTGTAAAATTATTGTTGTTGTAAATATGTGAGCATTGGCAAATATTCATTCATGTTACAGTATAAAAGATATGACCAAGATGGAACCTTGGGGCATCCTCTACTGTCAAATAGTTAGAATCTAGTTGTCATAAAAGATACTGCTTTCGAGTTGTCTAGATAACTTTTAACCCATTCCGAACAAGATACCTCGAGTACGGTGGAATATAGTTTATTTAGATACCTGAGCCAAAGGTCAAGTGGCTATTGCGGATCGCTTTTCGTACAGTCACGTTCCGTCCGTGCGTCGTGTACCGTTACAGACGTAACTAGTGCGTGTGCGTGCGTGGTGCTCGCTTTCCGGTCGTTGTCGGTCGTGGTCGTTCGTCGGTTCCGTGTCGTAGGTTGCGTACTTTTACAACATTTTCAGTTCGTTCTTCATGCCTGATGCGGATTTGGTCCATGAACTTGGCTAGGATGTCTTAGGTGGGGATTTAAGGGTCTCAAATGGTTTTACTGGGCCCCCCTTGGTGGGCCAGGAGGGCAGGGGGCCAAACAGGGCAAAAGTAGGTGTTTCAAAATCTTTTTCAGATCCGAATTAGTTTATTAGACTCTTGGTGTTGTAGATACCTTATAGTTATAGATAATGATTCCATCAATGAAAATGCCAGGTGGCCCGTTTGGATAAGGGGGGCAAAGTTTTAGGTTAGGGGGCGGCATCGGGAAAACTAATCACATCAATGGCTTTTGACCAAAATTGTAGGAATGATCTCAGGGGGAGGGATTAGGTTTTGATGGACAAACCAGAAGCCCCCTGGGGGCCCCAGGGGAAGGGGCCATAGGGGCCAAATAGGTAACTTTTAACCAAGCACATTTGTAAACCAACGTTGCTGGTGGTAGATGTGTGACAGGGACTCAATGTTATTTGAGGGAGGTCAAGGTCACATATGTAGGTCAAGAAGGTCAAATGGTAAGTTAAAATGATAGATTACCTGCATGTTTTTTTCTTTGGTTGTTCTAATTGGCCCATTTAGTGATCAACGTTGGATGGTAAGATTGCCACATGTATAGGTGCTGAATTTATAGATTGGGTCAAGGTCACATAAGTAGGTCAAAGGTCAAATGTTAAGATACATGTAGGGCGTGCCTTGTTTTTATAAAAACGGATGCTACAATTTGATTTAACTTGGCAAAATCAGCTATATGGCAAGGGGATGCAAAGTTGTCCAACTGGTTCAAGATTTGGCTACATTGGTGCCCAGATATCAGGCTCCAAGGGCCAAAACTATATGTATAAACTGATGTTTTGTCTATGGGTACCATAGAGAGTTTGCGAGACCTCAGGTGAGCGTCGTGCCCCCCGGGGCTCTTGTTTAATAAAATAGAATGATCAAGCGTATCAAAAGCTTTACTTACATCTAAAAATAAACGTACAGTAATTTCCTTGTTATCTAAAACTTTTGAAATTTTATAAATAAATTGATTTAAAGCAGAAGATGTGGAGTGCCCCGCTCTGAATCCAAATTGATTATCACTGATTATATTGCACTTTCCCAAATACAATGATAAGCAACGATGAACATATTTCTCCAGAACCTTAGAAAATATAGGTAGAACAGAAATTGGGCGATAATTACTTACATCACATCATCTTTTGGACCATTTTTATATATAGGGACTACCTTGGCAATTTTCATACTATCAGGAAAAATACCCTTAGATATAGACAAATTAATTATTGCACTTAAGGGAAAACATATTACATGTACAACCTGTTTTACTAATGATATATCAATTTAGGGAATTGATGATACTTAAAAAAAATGGTATAAAAATAATGAGATTAAAAAAATATATATATAAAAGCAGGTTTAAAGTACAACAATGTAAGTTGCAGGAATCTATGCTCTAATAAAAATGCTGTGCTGGTCTGAAAATGTGAAAATGGACTAACCAGAAAACTTTAGAGGAGGCTCATGACACAATTTAACTATTTTAAAGAGGAAACAAAAGAAAACAGTCCGAAATTACCATGTATCTTTTATTACATTCCTGTAATACAACCATTTACAGGGACAGTGTCCACTGGAGACATTTTCTATCGGCAAGAAGGTCACGGCAAAGGTCATAGGTTATCGCTATGGCAAACGGCAGCTTGAT
This sequence comes from Eucidaris tribuloides, assembly GCA_001188425.1. NCBI lineage: Eukaryota > Metazoa > Echinodermata > Echinoidea > Cidaroida > Cidaridae > Eucidaris > Eucidaris tribuloides. The sequence goes on from JZLH01S0218217.1 coordinate 32,412, forward strand.
CTGCCCATTTCACATGGGCATTGTGTTGTCTCTCTGTTGGAGCTGAGCGTCAAGAAGAGGTAAGTCTTTCTGTCTGTAGTTTTGGTTGTTCTGAAAGATGCTTTTTATTCTCATCAATTTTTGATAAATTCTCTAAAATACTGATTTTATGTGTGTTCACTACGTGTCACACTATCACAGTTGGAATCATGAGATTTTTTGAATTTTACTGTAGCACAGATGACTCTGGGAAGTATTGCTTACAATGGAAGCTGGGCCAGGGTGTGTGCATGAACCATGACACATGCTCTTTTGAACATATAATTGCATACTTGCCTTATACACACATTCACTGTTCAACAATGCAATTCATTGGGGGTTAGTGCTTTAGTTTGGGTGAAATTTCAATTTTGTAGAGTGGTGGAATTTAATGGGATTATTTATTGCAAAAACGTTTGTACTGTTACTAAGTGACCAAACAGTGGTTTGAATAAGCAGGATAATTTAGTTACTAAGATTTCATTGCACATGTTTATAAAGTTGTCAAATGACAAATCCTAACTAATATTATCAGTTGTGCCATGAAAAAGTTATTATTTGACATTTTCTCCAAGCATGTTAGTTGCATAACATTGAGATACATGTCATCCTTTCTCCAATTTATTACCTATTCCAGGCACATGGCTATGTGGGAATCAAGGCTACAAATACAAAGGATAAAATCATGTCTAACTGTCACAAATACTTATTTCCTCTTCACACCCGTCAATTAATATCCTGGCTACAGGCTTGCATTTTATGGTTCAAAACTTGAGATTTGTTCCTTTTTGTTAACAAACTCAGTGTCATGGAGTCCAGCAGTGTACCAAATGAGTTAGTTAACCTTGAAGAAGAACTGAATGCTTACAAGAATGGACAGACTGTCTTCTGTGTTGTCAACAGGGTAAGTCTGGTCTCACACACAGAATTCTGACTGCTAATCTTGTTTCTCGTAAGTCCCCTTCCAGTCCCAGTGGCACTGAAAGATTTACAATATAATTGTTTGTCCTACAATATTGATCAGATGTATTGTCCAGAGCATAATTGAAGACCTTCAACCCTTTCAGACCAGGGGGTAGCCTCCAGAGACAGCCTGTGAAACATCTCCATGA
>JZLH01S0218235.1:0-14770 GCA_001188425.1 Eucidaris tribuloides
TTTAAATAAATACGCCATCTAAGGGTTTTTTATTTTTTTTTCAAAATAAGATGGAGTAAACGGTCTAAAAATTGCATTTCTAATCTAAAGTAGAGACTCTAGAAAAGAGATTCTCGAAGTAAAGTTGAATTTTTTTAGCTAACTATGAATCAAAATTATCTTGGAATTTATTTTTTATCATTTGCTTATAACCCATTTCATATTTAAATGAATACATTTCTGCTAGTGGTTAGTCGACTTTATATATGACACCATTCTTGACAAGAAAACATTCTCCGGAAAATATTTTTTCTAACTACCCCCCCCCCTCCCTTTTCAACTAGATTCACACAATGTAAGTTCAATGTGTAGTTATACTTGCTAATTACATGTAATAAAGACATATGGATACAGAATTATCGAAGAACTAAATTCTATCTTCTGATAATTAAGTTTATCGAATTCAGCAATGGAATCAACTGAAATTGTTGTACCACTTGAAAATTACATTTAATGGAGTTGCCCTATTTAATCAATAAAAGTGTCACAAAGAACAGCGATAACGCTCACATTGTATTGACTGGATCATTTTATCACGAATGTTAGAAAAATATCAATTAAAATCATTTTTTCAGGTCTAACCTACCATTTTTAGTAACAATCACGATTTCACTGAAGGTGCTCTTGCATTTTCTTTGGTCGTAATTAAGTGAATTAAACAGTAAAATGGATATAAAATAATGCTTGAACATCATAATCTTTTTTATTACCTCACATTCATTTGTATTTTCCAATATTTCATTGTATCTATTTCTTTAAAAAGTTGTATCTGTATATTTCATACTTTGATGCTGAAGTTTTAACATATTTATTGAATTTTGGTGTATTTTTTTAGAGTTTTTTGTAATTAAACAGTTTAAGATTTATGTTCTTGTTTATTAGATAATGTAACAGCATTATTATTTCTTATCAAAATGCAATAACACGATTGGAAGCACTTGAAAAATATCTTTTGAACAAAATGGGTTGAAAATATACCAATATATGCAATAACAAAAGTTTACATCCAGGCTGGAAGGATTTGTCTTTTCTTAATCATAAATTCAAGATCTGGTGGTGCCATCAAATAGATGAAAAGTGGTCATTACATACAATCAACACATCGCAAGTAATCAATATTTTACTGAAATCCTACAAGTTAAACTAATATAACAAATGCACAATAACTGCTGACTTGAAGTGAGCCATGTTTGGAACATCAGGAAACATAGTTGGAGGGAGATAGTTCCATATAACCTGGCTGTTCTAGGGATGTAGGAGGAAAGACGGAGCAGGGTGTTGGACTTGGGTATTAACAACATGTGGGTGACTGCTCGCAGAAGATCGAGTTCAGCGTACACAAATTATATTAGGCAGCATAATGAGGTATCTCGGTGGATGGTGTCATGAAGAAGTGTGGGTAAAAAGTGCAGAGGGATGCAACTTTCCTACTCTGTACAAGTGGGAGAATCTCTGCTGTCAGTGGATCACAAATTGTTCCTGAATTTGTTTATTTGGGGAGAAATGAGCATGGACATTACCAGTACTGAATTAACTCATAACGTGTCCCTGCTGCAATGTTGCACCACAAATTGTACTCGTAGAATAAGTGACAATAACATCAAAAGTATATAAGAGTTATATCAAATTGTTCTTTCTATTTTACATCGCAGACGGATAGCCCTAGAAAAAGGTTAGGTTTTTAGTGGAATGTTCTTCCATAAATTCAAGATTTTATGACAAGTTTCGTGCAAAATGGGAGAAACGGGCACGTTTTCTACGTACTCATGTATTTGTATATTATGTAGTATTTCCAAATATATTACCTCACAAAATAATTTGAACTTCAAAATTTTATTAGTATTTAAATGAAAATTATGTGGCTAGAAAGAGTATAAATTTCATCTAGAACTTTTAGAACTTACTCTTGTACACAACCCTTTACACCAATGTTTAAAAAGTTATTGCTATTCGAGGTTGACATTGTAATCCAAAAGTTACTCATTGAGACGTTGTTCGAAAAGGCTCGACATGTTAAGCTTTTTGGGGGTACATTGTATGACCCTGAGTGATAGATATCCAATCCATACAAAGCTACACAACAAATTGTCACAGCAAATACTGATGGTATAATTGTTTTAAAAGATGTAAATGTTTAACCTCGACATTTTCATAGCAGAAAGCTTGAACACTGTAGTTCATTCTGGAATGAGATCTAGGCATGTTATTTCCCTTTTTGTTCTACAAAAATGTACAGTTGATAATATGGCGTCACCAATCATAATTAGTGTTGTTGCACTACGCTTCATGCTCAGTTCTTCTCGTTCACAGTTTTGTATTGAACTCTCGCGTTGGGCAGCCATTTCATAGCTATTTAACACGAGAGCCGTTTTGAATGATGTCGGTTTAATTCCAAATGTTCTACAATTTGGTCGCTTTTGAAAACCAATTTATGCGGAAGAAATACCCCTTACCATGTTCAATAGATATGATAAATCCTTCTTAAAGGTAGGGTGTAAATATGTAGGTTATGACTTTTTGACGAACGTATTTCAATTTTAATTTGGGATCGCCTAACAGTAATTCGGTCGCTGAAATACTGCATACACTGTATATACGAGCAAACCACCGTATATTGATTATGTTTGAAAAAAAAAATGTGGCTATCAGCTGTTACCGTTAGAGGTAGTCTTTCCACGTAAACACAAGTGATCTAATTCGACAAACGAATTCCAATTTAAGGGAACAGTATAAACATAATTATCAAAACGATAAATATGCAACACCAAACAACTTTCAAATACGGACAACAGTGTGAATTTGCTAAGTATTATGAGCCATGCAACTCTAGGTGTGAACAATGCTGTTGTACTGCGATAGCGTGGCGTGGGTTACGACAAAATGTTGCTTATAAAATTATCGCCGTTATAGTAAGCTTCTGTTAAATTTTAACATAAAATGATCCAAGAATCCAAGAAAATTGTTGAGAGTTTTGATTTGTTGTGGTTGAAATAATATAAATAGTAAAACGACCAACATATAGCTTCACAGGAACGCAATAAAAAAGTCCAAATGTGATTTACCAAGTACATGTATTATATCAATGTAACTCGAGATAGACACCGTGCTGGCGGCTGAGCCAAAATAACTTTCGTTGTGATTTTATGTCAGCAGTAGACGTACATAATTATCACCGTATTTCTATATTATTTATGTTCTAAAATTATTCGATTACGTAAGTATGCTACTCGTTTAAGCAAATTAGAAGGAAATAAGTTAATCGCTTAAATTAAAACTAAGTGAAACCTCTAGAGATTTGCATCGACAACGTAATAGGGAACAAACACGTTCGTTTAATCGTCAACTTGTGAATTTGCGAATGAGGTGAACTTACCGTTTCCGATAATGTTAGCATAAATATCGAGTGATAACCGTATTTTAGCCACTTTGATGCATATTAATATTTTTTGTCTGATATCCGTCTACATGAAACCTCACCGTGCTCACTGCAACCAGAAATAAGTAAGGGTGTCCAAAACTCATTGCCGCGTCTGAGCAAAGAGGTGGGGTGGATTTAGTCAAGTCCCCAGTGTATTTTCGTGGTTTGACTGCATACATGTGGGTATAGAACCAGCCCGCCCCGCCAGTCTATCCCGGCCCCTTACCTCCCGGGTCGGGTGGGCTGCATGCACGTACATTTCTCTGGTAAGGGGATCAGTTTCGGCTCGTCTTCTCCGTGAAATTCACCCGAGAAATGCTGCAATAGGGGATTCTTTTCGTAGAATTCATGCTGAATACACGAAAAAGATGAAATACAGGTCAAACATCTTGCAAAAACCTCACTTACTCCAGATAGAAGGTAAACAAAAATACGACATTACCCGAGGTAGGGGTGTCTTTTAACATCTAGGTATGATCACTATAAAGTGAGTTAGGGGTCTCGGGCAGTCCATGCCTTGATGTTCGGCGAGAGACAAGCCCAGGATTGATTATTAATTATTAATGTAATGTTAATGTTTCGGATATTTGTTATAATGAATTTCTTTATCTAGGGAAATTTCATTCAGTTTTAATTCTTACTTGATGAGGGTTGGTAAATAAGCCTATGCTGTTTCAGAATAATTTGTTATAAATATATTTTGTTGCACTTTATATGTATAGTAATAAGATGTGTTCGTACTTTCAATAACGAGCTCTCATGCGAGTATCAAGGTCATTTCGTATGTGTCACAGTTTGTCATTTCAATGTACAATATTATTCTTTACATTTGTGAAATTGTACGGAAAATAAACGTAAACAATCTGGAATAATAAACTGTTATCAAGGTAAATTCGGTTACTTGTTAGTAATATTTGATAGTATAATTTTCGCACAAAGAATGTCCACGTTTTGATATTTTTTTTCTTACAAATATGAAAATAAGAGTTTGGAAACCAACCAAGGTAAGATTTATTTAATTCCTCGCTAGGTTTAAAAATTATCCCAGTATTGGTTGTTAAAGGTATTACGAAGTAATGTTTACAGCTTAAGAAATCTGAGCTACATGATCAAAGGTGCACAAATGGTGCAAACTTTCGGAAAAAGGTTCAATGTGCAGCAATATTCGAAAAGGTACAATATTGCACCCTTTTGGATACGCATGCTGTCTTATAACCTGTAGTCTTTTGTTTGTTGTGACTTTAAAGGTAAATGACATGATTGGGGATAGTCCTCAACTTGGGCTGAAACTACTTTAGAATCAAGTAAACTATGCCAGGATTATCCTGTGAAAATCTTGTAGTCAAACGTTGACTCATTCTAAAATAAGTAATGCGTATTGTCCCTTGTGGCAGGCAAACCAGCTGTGTGGCTTTCTATGGGTCTTATTTTTATCATCCCGGAAAAAATAAAATATTAGTATGTTTATGCTTGATTCTCCTTAAGTAAACAAATTACAGACAAATCCTCCCAGGTAGGAGATCCACTCCTGCTACTGCATGGTTGGTATATATACATTTCAACTCATTTGGTTCTCGGGGCATTTTCAAGTGTTCCCAATGATGTCACTAACCTTTGAGTAATTATTCAAGTTTGTAACTGATTTCAATATTTGTTCGGTTATATTTGTCATACTTTTGGGAAACATGTCCATCGGAAACTATTTTAGTCTCATAAAGGAACAGTCCCTTCCAGGACAAAATTTGGAACGTTTTGGCGGAACACTTTGACATCAACTCCCCCATCATTGGCCAACCCTTACAAAAAAAAGTCCTGTGGTACTCCTGTGCTATTTCTATGGTGCTATATTATACCACAGAAAATACCATAGGGGTGAAGAGGTACCACACAGATTCCTGTGGTACTGCAGAAGTTTAGCCTGTGGTACCCATGTGGTACAGAAATACCACAGGGAATACCACAGCAGTACCACATGAAATACCACAGAAACTACCACAGGAAAATATCACAGGATATTCCTGTGGTTTCTTTAGACATACACCACAAGACTACCACAGAAAGTACCACAGGAAAATACCACAGGATATTCCTGTGGTTTTTTGAGAAATATACCCCAGGACTACCACAGAAAGTACCACAGGAAAATACCACAGGATATTCCTGTGTTTTTTGGAAATATACCACAAGACTACCACAGGACTACCACAGAAAACACCACAGGAAAATACCACAGGATATTCCTGTGATTTCTTTGGACATATACCACAAGACTACCACAGGACTACCACAGAAAGTACCACAGGATACCAAGATATATCGCTGTGGTTTTGGGGGACATATACCACAGGACTAGCCACAGGACTACCACAGGACTACCACAGGAAGTTACAACAGGAAAAATACCACAGAATATTCCTGTGATTTCTTTGGACATATACCAAAAGACTACCACAGGACTACCACAGAAAGTACCACCGGGAAAATACCACAGGATATTCCTGTGGGTTTTTTGGACATATTTTTTTTTTGGACGTATTTTTGTGTGGTTATCCTTGTTGTGGTACTGTTGTGAGGTATTCTTGTGTGGTACTACTGCGTGGTACTGCTGTTTGGTACTGCTGTGTGATTCTGATGTGTGGTACTGCTGTGGGTATTGCCGTGTGGTACAGCTGTGTATATTTTTGTGTGGTAATTCTTGTGTGATACTGTTGCGTGGTATTCTTGTGTGGTACTGCTGTGTGGTAACTGTGTGGTAGCTGCTGTGTGGTAACTGCTGTCCATGCCGGGGGGGGGGGGTCGCTCTCAACACACGGCTGTCTCGCACCCGTGTCCAACAACTCAAGAATGCCACGCTAATACGGCGTAACCTATATAAGCACAAATTTGCAAAAACCCCGTAAATGGGCGTAACACATCGAGAAAACGGTACCGCCTAATGTGGCGTGACTCCCAGGAAGTCCACTTGATTCTGATCCATAAGTGGCGTGAACAGGGGAATGCACTAAATTGTATACCGTAGTGGCGTAAACGATTGAAATACAAGCTAATATGATACCCGCACCCAGTGTCATTCTCATCTAAAACATTCATTGTACATTGCAGCAAACCTGACCCGAAGAGAGTTCAAAGCTTAACAATTCATAATAATCTCCTAATTATCAAAGTTCATTTTGGAGATGTTATTAGATCCACAAATAAAATTGCACCCGACTAAATGGCGTAATCTACGTAACCAAATATAGTAACGCTAAAGGGCGTGACATGATGAGATAAATGCTTAACCCTAAGTGAGCCGATGTGTGCCACGCAAATCGGTGCTGAAAGCTAGCGCCTTTTCCCAAAAGTAACGTCGACGGAACGCCCGAGGGCTTGGAAAAGGGACCCTTTACACGGCTTTTTTGAGACGGCGAGCGTAGCAGGCCGTGTGGAGAGCGACCCCTCCCCGCCCGCGGGTGTACATGTGTTCTAATGTGTGATACTGCCTGTGTGGTATTGCTGTGTGGTACTGCTGTGTGATACTGTGGGGTATTTGCTGTGTGATACTTGTGTGGTATTGGCTGTGTGATAAGCTGTGTGGTATTGCTGTGGTGATGATGACGATGAGCGGTAATGATGACGATGATGAATCACCATCATCATTTGTATTATAGAAACATCTTTTGATTTAGTTCAGATCAATAGAAATCATGCAAGAATAGGTGTATTTAGGTGTATTTATCTGTATGATTTTGTGTGAGTACAAGTATCAACTTTAGCTTATGCATATTGATAGGGTCATTTGCATAACCTCTCACAATAACATAATTAGCCTGTTTTATGTATTTTTAAAGTACAATTTCGATGAAATAAATGAAATCCACTTTCATAATGATCTATAACAAGGCAGCAAACAGATTAAACCCCATTGGCCCCTACAAGTAACCTTTACTTGCCGAGGACTTCCTGTTTGCATACAATTGAACATAAAGTAACCACTAAATATCTCAACGTAACTTTACACAGTATATATATTAACCGTGCAGTTGAGCTACACAGGAATTAGGAAATTGTTAGGAAGGCTTAGGAGTAGAATGAAGCTTAGATACAGGTTTGGTTAGGTTGTAGGATCGATAGCTGTATAGTCTCGGTCCTCTAAGGTCAATCAAAACTGTTATACACATTTTCTTTTTCTTTTTTTTGGGGGGGGGTCTTTGTGATAACGTGTGGTAAAATTGTGTGGTATTCGGTGGTATTTATGTGGTATTTGTGTGGTATTCGTGTGGTAGTCCTGTGGTATATGTCAAAAAAAAAAACCACAGGAATATCCTGTGGTATATGTCCCAAAAAAAACACACAGGAATATCCTGTGGTATATGTCCCCAAAACCATTTGATTCATGAATTATTATCTTTTCTTCAAAAATGCCGTATAACTATGAGTACCGGTTTAATACCTGCTGTATGATTGGCTGATCAAACTGACTCATATAGGGTAAATCTGTTTTACGATGGTTATTTTGTCATTTGATTCTCTCTATTTTATTGTCTCGAAGATTTTGTAACAGCTGCATTCCTGCAGCCAGGAGTTCAAGTAAAGTTTAGATAGATTCAATAGACCATTTTCATTATGTGTTCAAATTTATGGATGTGCTCTCTTCAGTGAAGACTGTAAAATAAGAAAAACTGAAGTCACATAATACTACTTTTCAGAAACAAAGGCTCAAAGTTTTCAAATTCGTTTACAGATCACAGTTATTTGAGTTGTACATCCAAACTTGATGAAGTTAATTTAACGCAAGAAAAGATGAATATAGGACAAAAACAAACGAAGAGCTTGCAATCAAAAGGAGCTAAATCTACTTTGATGAATTTTGAGAAAAGGGTATTTCTTTGCCGGAGTTTGTACACCCGCCTATGGAAAATGAAACTAAAACACACAATGTTGGGTATTTGTCTGTGCAATTTTAGTGCTCAAATTTTATTCTGTAACTAGACAGGTGGTTAGCCAATATACTCACGCTAATAACTCATTTATCACGAAAAGTGGAATTAGCGCCTTTTGGCTGCAAGCTCTTCAAACATTGTCACACTTGTCGATTTCCAATAATCAATAATCAATAATGTGGACTTGAGTACTTCTTCCTCTACAAACAAGGGTCTGAGTAAAACAAATGCATTTCTCGAAAAAAAATGAATGTCAAAAACACTACATATATTCTTGGAATGTCCTCAGTAAGACTTATTTGATATGCAATTTGTACGAATTTGGACGTTGTTTGAAATTGACTTCCTTTGACCTTTGGACGGAAGTGACTCCATATCTCATCAACAAAGCATAAAATACATGATAAATTAAATATTTTCTTAATCCTTGTATATAGTCGAGTAATTTGAGATATATTTTGAAGAAATTAAACCAAGTTTGAAAATTGACCCCGGTTGACCCCTCCCTTGACCCCTACTAGAGAAGGATCACATTGACCAAAATTTTGTCATAAAATCTTCCGGCCTGTAACTACTTCAAAACAATTCATTATAGTTACCTTAAGGTGAAATTAACTGCAAACAGAAAACCTGCGTAAAATGTCTTTAAAGATTGTGTCAGGGATGTGCAAGTCCATTACTTCCCTTCATTATCAATACCAAACGGAAGTTTAGTACTTAAAAATGGTGTGTTGAAAGTTTGAGATCCATACGTCATGAATTTGTTGTTTTATGAGAAAAACTAATAACGACATGTTACCAGAATGTTGTTCTTTCTGTGAGTTTCAATTTTGCTCAAACTGCGAATCGCGGTTTTTGTGTAACGTCGCAAGATGAGCGGAGCGCTCTGATTGGCTAAACGGCTAAGGCTCTGCACGACCGTTGGCTAACGGCTGATCGGACAATTTTGGAATGGCACGTGCACGTTTGACGTCGCGGATTTTTTGAATTTGCTGGCCAGCAATTTGAAAAAGGATGAAGTTTGACCGTCCAGATTTTCACCAAAACTCAATATTTTACCCCAAGTCTCTATGAGAGGTGTTCATTCATATTAATCTTCACATTGGATTGGATATCAGCTGATTTTATTCATTTAGGTGTTTTTTGACGTGCAAATGAATGACACAATCTTTAAATGGGGAAAATTACCAGAGACCATTCAGTCGGTATATATCACGGATTGAGTAATTTTACCCAGGTGCCTGGTTATTTATACCAAAATGATATGTAAAAAGTTCTAGAATCGCTATATTTCTGATACGTTGATGCATTTTTTTTTTACCGAAAATAAATGTCCAGGGAAAATTTGACTTTGAATTTTCACAATGTGTACGTGGAAGAAATTCTAAAATTAAAAAATATTGTAAATTCTTTGCGATAAATTATTTTTTTTTTATTCAGGCAAGAGATTTTATATGAATTTAAAATCCCAAACCAAGAAGTGTGTGATAGCTTTGAATTTACAGATCACCATTAAATCCATGGAGCTAATTTTACACAGAAAATACAGTGGATTATTCTTTAGTGCTAACTTAACATGCAAATAACATGTTTATTACATATAAGTTATCGACAGCAGCTGGAGCAATAAAACCAAAACGTATAATTCTCATGATGAAACCTGATATGGTACAATGATTTTACCCTATATTTCACACTGCGATATCATTTGGAAAAAACTGTAAAATAATACTGCCTTCTTTGTCATATCGCACTGACACGTACAGCACGTAGTATTTGCAATAACAACCTTTCAGCCTTTTACAAATCCTTTATTCACTAAAGTCCAGATATTGAAAGTATCTGACATCAATAGGTCGCAGGTTACAGCTTTTATGGATTTCATATTTAATTTTTATTTTACCCCAGAGTTTGGCGACTTTTTTACACGAAGTGTGCCGCAGTGAACCATCGGACCATGGAAATCGTCATTTTTAACATTAAATGGCATTGACCACCGTATCTACACAATCTTCTCGTATAACCATGGGCCCTCTTAAACACTATGTGACACCACGTCAAACTAGATGCTGGCTTAAATTACGACCAAAACAGCTTTAAACGTGTTTCATTAATTTATAAACAAACATGTAATATTTCAAATTTGAGCTATATCGTCAATTGTCCGGCAGAAGGGCCTCAAGAGTAAATTTTCTCTTATTTGAGAAATATTGCCTTATTTGATATTTGCACTCAACAGACCGACAAAAGGATCTTAAAATATCACGTTACTTTGATTTCATGTTGAAAAAAGCGCAATGATTTTCAAGTTAGAGACAATTTAGTGTTAAGGCCTTTCTGCCGGGAAACATGTACTAGGACCCTTCTGCTGGACAACCGACGATACATGTATATAACATCTCGGTTCATGAGGTACATCCTATTTGTTTGGAGTTTGGTTTACGCAGACTTGAGGAATTTCAAACTTCTGGTAGTTCATACTTGTTTTTTGATCCCATGCGATATCCAATGTGATACGTTAGAAATTGTTTGGAAGAAATTGTGAAAGCAAGTATCTAGTTTCACAAACGCAGCTTCATATATTTAGGAGTAATTTTGGGTGAATTTACCCCTAAGTGGTGTAACTATTAATCAAATTTGTTAGTTCATTCGTATTATTTTCTCAGTGTATTATTTATTTCATTTGCTTATATATGTAACTCATAAACTGAAACGTAAACTTAACAATGAAGTAAAAAATATCACGCACCTTTTGTGATAGCTATCAAATTTTGAACACATTATAAATGTATAGATATATGACACATATGAATATTTAATTTCATAATTTGTTCACAGTTTGGTAAATATCACAAAAGATGCACGCAAATCTTTATTTTTAAGTTTCATTGTAACTCGAAAATGAAGATAGACGTTAATTCGATGAGTTTACACATTTATAAACATTTATTGTGTATTTAATATAACTTCAATCTTAAACGACACTGTACGGAATACATGATACACACAAAATACATTTATCCTCAATTGCACGTTAAAATGCTGCACCGAAGAGGAAGAGGAGAGGAAAGGAAGGGAAAGAAAGAAAGGGGAGAGAACGATAAAAAGCAGCTTAATGGTCCCACCCTTACACCTCCACGGTAGCGCTCCCTTCCATCCGACACATGCATGCACAAGGGACGCCCTAAATCTATGACAATAATGTTGTGCCAAACTTTGGCAAAAGGAAGCAAGTGACAAACCACTCAAATTTGACTTATTTATGTGGCATGTGTTTAGTGACATGATTGGGAACACTTGAAAATGTCTCAAGAACCAAATGAGTTGAAATATATACATCAGCTGGAGTGGATCTCCCAGCTGGGAGGATTTGTCTCTAATTTAAAGGCATTGTATAACAATGTTTCCAGTATAAAAAATCTGAGCTGCATGATTCTTCATGCTACCAGTGTCTCTGATATGGTCTAAAAAGGAAGCCCTGAAAAAATTGCAGCTGAAAACGATCATTAAGTGCTTTAAAAAAAGTGAAAATCATTGAGAGACCATTCCAGCTTTCCCCCATAGACTGTTGTGTTGCAGAATTTCCTATCGGCCGAGAAAAAATTAATTTGCCAATTTGTATCTGCACATATTGTACTAGTGACAGCATAACTGTCCAAACTTTTGTATTCCAGTGTGTTTATTTGTCCATTCAAACACTGTCAGATATGTCAGATAGCAAAGTTCTACAATTTTTTAAACGGGTCCTCCACAGTGTTATATAGCGTCTTTAAGGAGAATCAAACATGAATATACTAGTATTTCAATTTTATCGGGGCACGATAAAAATAGGACCCATAGAGAGCCACACATCAGGTTTGCCTGCCACGAGGGATATTGACATTAGTAATTTTAGAATGAGTCAACGTTTGACTACAAGATTTTCACAAAAAGAATCCTTGCATAGTTTACTTGATTTGATTGTAGAGTAGTTTCAGCCCAAGTTGAGGACTACCCCCAATCATGTCATTTACCTTTAACTCAAAATATCCTTATCATAGTATACCTTCATGCAAAACTTGAAGAAGAAAGATATTTAACCCTTTGTGCTCGAATGTTGAATCTGTGCACAATTGTACAATTAAATTAAACAATCGTAATAATTCTTATTCTTCTTTAGATTTGTAGAGGAGACACTAAAAAAAATATGGTGTGCTTAAGTAACATGTAAAGAAAAATTACCATTTTTCAATACACTAATAAGGAGAAGAAAAATTCAAAGAAAATATGAAAAGAACAATTGTCATTATCATCCCCTCAGAATAAATTCAGCGTGTAAAGAGATAAGATAATATATGGTGATACTGTATTGATGCCAATATAAATGACAGTTAATTTCTCATAAGAATCAACATTTTTTATCACTTGCTTTTTTTTTGTCAAAGAAGAACAGGTAAAATATTTTTTATAGTATCAGGACAACAGAAATACAACATGGACGCATGACAACGAAACATAAAACAGCACGCAACTACGAGGACACAAACACAGACTTACACACAAACAATAAAGTATAAACATAATTATGTAAGAAAATTGAAAGAAAATGGAGAGAACAGACATAATGTGGTGACGAATTCAAACAGAATTGAAAAATCAGTTAATTTGTGAACACATAAAGATGCAAGCGTATTTAAAAACACACACACACAAATAATGAAGGACGCAAAAAATTATGTAAGGAAATTAGAACAAAGGGGAAGTTAAACATGTTTTTTTCATGAATTAAGAAGTTTCAAGTGCCAGAAAAACACAATGCCCGACTGGCGATTTGAAACCACGGCAATTTTGGTCTAGTTTAATCGTTCTATAGCAACTGTTCACCACCTGTCTCGAGGTCGTTGAGACGTGTACAAATCTCAGCAATATCGAGACGAAAAGAAAACAAACAGCGGAAAAATAGCACTCATAAAGACAGAAAGCATATTCAAACATATACATTAACATGAAAATATATAAGGGACAAAACAATACGGACTTTAAGAACATAAGGGGAATAAACACAAAGTTTAAACGAAAAAAATAATAACAACAAGAAACACATGACCGACGAAAATAATACCACATGCGTATAATTACGAAGTACAGCCCAAAACAAGCACTAACACACAAATAAAAATTTTTAAAGTAAAAAAATTATTCTTCATATATTTTCACTTTAAAACACTAAATGTTAATTTTGGACTGCAATGTTTTAGGGCTGCAATTTCAGACCTTACAGAGACATAATTGGCATAACGGATGATTAAAGTTGATGATTTTTCATTTCAAATGGGAACTTTGTTGAAGTGATGCTTTAAGGAACAGTAAGTGGCACCTGTAGGTCCGTTACCTATATCTATACGAAGGTAAACAACCATACATGTATTGTGTCGCATACGGTAATTGGACTGTAACATAGACATTTCATGGTTTATAATACACACCATTTTACTTAATGAAATGTTTTTAAAACAAATATTACGATAATATGAACAACGTAGGCCAAAAGCAAGCATTGATCGAGAGATATTTTACATTTCCTCAAATCAATATCACAAAGACAAAAGAATAAAATGCAAAAACCCAAGTGCAATACAATTCAGTCGCGGTTCAGTAGCAAAAATTTAGGGGGCTACAGGGGGGCTTGACGGAAACATGCGAGGAGCGAAGCGACAGGCCGGGTGGAGGGTGTGGGAGGGGGATACCTCCCTCCACGGTAAGGGAACTTTTTTGAAAAAAACGCATAGTAAAGACGTGATTCTGGCATTGTAAATAATATTTTTAAAGGTATATTGATATTTGAAAAAAAAGAAAATTAAATTTTAGGGGATTAAATGTTCAAAAGAGACAGGAAGTATGTTGAAAAATTGTAATGGGCAACAGTGATACTTGCGAGGCGAGCGAAACCCTCCAGAACGGGGGGGGGGGGGTTGTGGAAGGGGGAATACCCTCTCACGACGGCTGGCAACGTTGTTGAAATACGCATGAGAAAAGATGTTTTTCTAAAGGCAGGGTAAACATATAACTTTTTGCAATGTATATTTACAAATTTAGGGATTGGGAAGTTCTTATTATCTTCTTGATGTGTTTGTTGTGGTGTGTTTTGTTTGGTGTGTTTGTTGGTTTGAGCAACGCGACGAGCGGGGAGGGTGTGGACCGGGGTATACCCCCCACGGCAGGAACCTTTGTTGAAGATACGCATAGAAAACTACGTGAGTTCTGGACATGGTAAATCATATTTAAGGTATATTTTATAAAGATTATTGAAATTATTTCCTAAAGATTACAGGAAGTATGTGAAAATTTGGTAATGTGGGCAGTGATATTTGCGAAGGAGAGCGATACACCTCCGAATGGGGGGAGGTGTGGG
>JZLH01S0218235.1:14795-27340 GCA_001188425.1 Eucidaris tribuloides
AAAGTTCTACAATTTTTTAAACGGCGTCCTCCACAGTGTTATATAGCGTCTTTAAGGGAGAATACAACATGGAATATACTTAGTATTCAATTTTATCGGGGCAACGATAAAATAGACCCATAGCAGAGTCCACACATTCATGGTTGCCTGCCGAGGGATATTGAACATTAGTAATTTTAGATATTGAGTCAACGTTGAACTACAAGATTTTCACAAAAGAATCCCTGCATAGTGTTACATTGATTTGTAGAGTAGTTTCAGCCCAACATGCCCAAGTTGAGGACTACCCCCAATCATGTCATTTACCTTTAACTCAAAATATCCTTATCATAGTATACCTTCATGCAAAACTTGAAGAAGAAAGATATTAAACCCTTTGTGCTCGAATGTCGAATCTGTGCACAAATTGTACAATTAAATTAAACAATCGTTATAATTCTTATTCTTCTTTAGATTTGTAGAGGAGACACTAAAAAAAATATGGTGAGCTCAAGTAACATGTAAAGAAAAATTACCATTTTTCAATACACTAATAAGGAGAAGAAAAATTCAAAGAAAATATGAAAAGAACAATTGCCATTATCATCCCCTCAGAATAAATTCAGCGTGTAAAGAGATAAGATAATATATGGTGATACTGTATTGATGAAAAAAATTGAAAGAAAATGGAGAGAACAGACATAATGTGGTGACGAATTCAAACAGAATTGAAAAATCAGTTAATTTGTGAACACATAAAGATGCAAGCGTATTTAAAAACACACACACACACAAATAATGAAGGACAAAATATATGTAAGGAATTAGAACAAAGGGGAATTAAACATTGTTTTTTCATGAATTAAGAAGTTTCAGTGCCCAAAAAAACACAATGCCCGACTGGGATTTGAAACCAGGCATTTTGGCTAGTTAATGTTCTATAGCAACCAACCTGTCCGAGGTTCTGTTGAGACAGTGTCAATCTCGCAATATCGGGAACGAAAAAGAAAAACAACAGCGGAAAAATAGCACTCATAAAGACAAAAGCATATTCAAACATATACATACACAAAAATAATAAGGGACAAAACATGCGGACTTAGAACATAGGGGAAATAAACACGAGTTTGACGAAAAGAAATAAAACAACAAGAAACACATGACGACGAAAAATAATACCACACATAAATTACGAAGACACCCAGACAAGCACTAACACACAAATAATAAAGTAAAAATGTGTTCTCATAGATTTTCATTTTTAAAACACTAAATGTTCATTTTGAACTGCAATGTTTTTAGGGCTGTATTTTCAGACCTTATCAGAGACAATTATGGCATAACGGATGATTAAAGTTGAGATTTTCATTCAAATTGGGAACTTTGTTGAATGATGCCGTACCATAATTCTAACGAAGGTAACACCATACATGTATTGTGTGCATACGGTATTGGACTGTACATAGACATTTCGGTTTATAATAACACACCATTTTTACAATGAAATGTTCTTTAACAAATATACGATAAATGACAACATAGGCCAAACAGCAGCAAACGTTCTATAGATTAACCACAAGTACATGTATTTGCAATAAATGTTGATTGATCGAGAGTATATTTTACATTTCTCAAATCAATATCACAAAGACAAAAGAATAATGCAAAAAAGCCCAATGCAATACAATTAGTTACGATACAATTCGTTCTAATATAGCGCATTTCCCATTATTAGCACTAATCATTGCCCTTTACAACAAAAATAAATATATAATTACGTGAATAAAAGTGTTTTAAGTGCCTTCCTGGATGTATGCATCGAAGTTCATAAGCGCAGTTCATTAGGCAACTTATTCCAGACTGTTGGTCCACAATGATAGCTAATACAGCTGCGTTCGCCAGCCTTTGTGCTTACACTTGGCACATAGGGTGCTGCTGTATACGCAACTGAACATAATCAGTAATTTGATGGTAAACAAGACTAGAGTGGGCATGGCAAATATTTTGGATCACATTTGTGTAAACATTGAAATACTAACATATCTATTTTATACACTGTCAAATACTAAACACTTTTATAAACACTTTTCTGTAACACTTTGTAAACACTTTTCTGTAACACTTGGAACACGTTTATCTGGAAATCATAAACACGTTTAGTTTAGAAATTTTGTTTATCACATATGAAGAGCTTAGTTCCAAAAGGCGCTAAATCCACTTGAGTAACTTCGGAGAAAAATGCATTTCTTTGCCCGAGATCGTACACGCGTCAATGGAAAAATAAAACAAAAACCAGAGATATTTCGTACTTGCTCGTGGAATTTGACTTCCAATTTTGAACTGTAACAAGATAAGGAGGTACCAAATATATTGATTTCAATAACTAATTTTTGGTGAAAATGGATTTAGCGCCTTTCGGAACTAAGCTCTTCATATATAGCAAAAGTTCGTGTTTATTTTTGTAACACATCATAAACATTTGAACACGTTTAATATGAAATCATAAACACGTTTAAGTGTTTAGGTGTTGAAAACCTTAAACGCTTCAAAAAAAAACATTTTTATGAACACCTAAACACTTAAGTGTTTAGATCTTCGCAAAAATGTTTGTTGACACGTTTATCATTTTCAACACCTTAACGCGTTTACGAAACGTGTCCAAGTGTTTATGTAGTTTTCCAGAAATAAACACGACTTTTGATATCGGTGATACACAAAATTTCTAACTAAACGTGTTTATGATTTCCAGATAAACATGTTCAAGTGTTTAGTTACAAAAAAGTGTTTATAAAAGAGTTTTTTATTCAGAGGTAACCAATGTAATCATTTAAGTGGGAACTATCTCCATATCTTTTGGTCCCACGTGCAACGCGAGGTGCAGGATTTTGAATTGAACTCAAGTTTGAATTCGCTGAATTCTGTCTATGTCACCAATATTTGTATTCATCAGAAGAGGGTAAAATATAGTCTAAACGGCTAAGAACAAATAAGCACTTAGCGTCAAGAATTTTTCTCCAATGATATGTTAAAGATATTAAAATTTGAAGATTTGCACAGCGAAGAGACTTGGCCATATACGAGTCAAGAACGAGTCAAATACAACTCCTCAGATCACTGGACTGGCTACAAATTCACGACCGCGTACATGTATCTTCACAGTTCTACTCCTTATCTACAAGATTGTCTACAACTTAGCACCATCCTACCATCATCTTCTGGTTTCCCTCCAGCTATATCATCTTCTTCATCAATCAGACGCCTGCGTTCCCATCCACTGAACATCTTCAACTATCATCTGCACCACGATATGGGGACCGGGCCTTCAGTGTCATTGCACCTATACTCTGGAACAACTTACCCATTCACGTCAGTGATGCTCCTACAATAGATTCATTCAAACTATCACTCAAAACCCACCTATTCACTCAATCCCTGTAATTTATCTTAAATAAGTATAATTGTGTTTTTAATGTTTGTTACTTGAGTTATGATATATAATGTGTAAAAACTGTATTGTATTTTGTTCCATCTTACTGTTTAATATACTCTTTGCAACGTTTCTTCTACAGCGCTTAGAAACGATATAGTTAAGCGCTTTATAAATTATATTCATTATTCATTATTATTATTACTTCCAAACTTTCTGATTGTCTCAGAAGGTTCAATATCAGCTTTATACAGTCAGTGTAAAACCCCTTTCCTGACATAAAATATTTCAGTTTAGGTGAGGTGAGAGAAGTTTAAGCAGTTCCGTTTTGTCTTCGTTTAATTTCTGTTTATTCTGGGTCATCCATCAATTTAATTATAAAATAGTCTTCATGAAAATGGAGTGCATCCAGCCTTACCCCAATATTTGGGGATATTCGGATTTTTTTATTTATTTTTGTGAGTCCCTGGCCTTCTACACTGTAAAAATACTAAACACTTTTATAAACACTTTTCCATAGCACTTTATAAACACTTTTATCTGGAAATCATAAACACTTTTAGTTAGAAATGTTGTGTATTACATATATGATATCAAAGGTTCGTGTTATTTCTGGAACACTTCGTAAACAATTGAATACGTTTCATGTGAAATCATAAAATCGTTTAAGTGTTTAGGTATTGACAATCATAAACACGTCAACAAAACATTTTGTGAAGATCTAAACACTTAACTGATTAAATGTTCATAAACAAAGTTTGTCGACTCGTTTCTGATTTTCAACACCTAAACACTTAAACGAGTTTATGATTTCATATTAAACGTGTTCAAGTGTTTACGAAGTGTTCCAGGAATAAATACAAAATTTTGATATCATATGTGATACACATAATTTCTAACTTAGCGTCTTTATTTCCAGATAAACGTGCTCAAATGTTTACAAAGTGTTACAGAAAAGTATTTATAAAAGTGTTTTTATTCAGAGGTAACCAATGTAATCATTTAAGTGGGAATTATATTTATATCTTTTGGTCCCAAGTGCAACGCGATTTTGAATTGAACTGAAGTCTGAATTCGCTGTTTGAAGTCACTGTTTTTTTTACAGTGTATCCCCTAACCCATCTTTTGGAACAGATTTAAAAAAAAAGGTAATCCTGTTTGGGATTCAGGGATTTGTCATAAAAACTGGACCATTTTCTATGAGCATTTTGGGATACCACCCATGTTTAGTGATTTTGTTGAAAACTTGAACGTATGTTCAAGATTTCTTTTTGTGTGTGTGTGGAAAACGGGATACATGTTCAGGGATTTCTGTTAAACAGACACCCATTAGTCGCAGCATCCCCGTATATAGCGTATAATGGAAACACTCCGGCATCCAGTAAGCTATATGTAGGATCAAGATGACAGTATAATAAATAGGGTGTCATCTGCATACTTATATACAATATACAACGCCAATAATTCATTGAGGACAAATTAGTCATTAAAAAGATAAAAAGATACTAATAGACAAACGCAGAGATCACAATCATTAGCTTAGAGTTTGATATTAGCGGTGGTCTCATGCTTTGGAAACTTTCAAAAATAACATGAAGATGCAAGAGATTCAGAACAATTGTAAGTTTAATCCTCAGTTTTGGACCACCAGTTGAAGATGGATATCATAATCCCTAGAAAATTACACATCATTTGGATTACCTGAAAAAATGTAAGAACACGCTAAGAACTTATTTATTTTGATATATGTCACCTCATCCAGTGTAACGCGGTGCTTGTTGGCATTTTTATTGTGGAGAATGGGTCCCTGGGGTCAAATTGACATTTTCGTATTTCTTGAAAGGAAAATTATTCCTCATCCTTCTGGAAAAAATAAATAAATAAATAACTCGAAACATGAAGTGGAAAAAAAGATATTTATGATTTTATAAAACAAGTTAATGTGGTCTTTAATGCATTAGTCAACTTTAAAACCCATTTTTCCTGTTTCCTTCTGACGCGTCAACAAAATGTAAAATAATCATAACCCGGCCAATCATCATCCAATATCATTCTATGAAATAGGTACGCAAAATAAAGCTAATGGACAGATCTATACAGTGGTATAAAAATCTCAATTTTGATTTTGGCTTCCAAGTTCCGGGTTTTGCCGCATCTGGTCACATTAACGGTGTATTATATAGCTGATGCTTAACTATTAACGTGCCGAAGTCGCAAATCTGCACCAAATAATACACATAAAGCCCATAGAGACTTAAATCCTGTGGCACGACGTTAAGAGTTAATATCCCAAAGGCTGAACCGTACATGGTGCACATTTTTACATTAAAAAAATGTCTGAATAAATGTACAAATGAAACTTTTTTTTTTATCATATATGAAGTTCAAATGAAGTTCATTATCAAGCTAGTTATTTCAGATATTTCTGTAAAGCCAAAGACAATACGCTTCAATACAATTTATTTTATTTCATTTGGTGATGTCAGTCCTGAGATCTGATAAATTTTTTGCTTTAACTCTTAACATGCTGAAGTCACAGATGTGTACCAAATAGTACGCATAAAGTCTATAGAGGTTTAATCACGTGTATGTGCTAGTACATACATCTAACTGCTTGTGCTACGTGTAGATTTTGGACATTGTTTATATCAAATTGTAAACAAAGCAATAGAAAGCATGAAAATGTTAAAGAAATTGTTCAATGATCTTTACAAACCCATTTCAAACATTTCTAATTTATTTTCTATTATTCCAAATCAAAATAGGAGACATAACATGAAGAAAGGTTTCGAAAATGATGTACAGTTCAACATGAGGGCAGTGTCAATGTTGTTTAATTAAAGTATAGTTGAAGAGTGTAGAATAAGAAGTACTTAAGTCCAATTTTGACGCAATTGACTTAATGATTGCCGTTTCATGCAGGGAATTTTTTTGTCAAAATTTTGGTCAATTTGACCCTTCCCTAGTAGGGGTCAGGGGAGGGGTAAACTGGGGTCAAATTTCTAACTTGGTCCGATTTCTTCAAAATGTATCTCAAATTACTCAACTACTTACAAGGGTTAGGAAAATATTTAATTTATCATGTATTTTGTGCTTTGTTGATGAGATATGGGGTCACTTCCGGTCAAAGGTCAAATGAGGTCAGATTTAAAAAAACATCCAAATTTGACAATTTGCATATTAAATTGTCCTTCTTACAGAGGACATTCCAAAAAGTGTTTTGACATTCATTTGGGAAATGCATTTGTTTTCCTCAGACCCTTGTTTGTTGTAGAAGAAGTACTTAAGTCCACAATATTGATTAATGATTATTGGAAATCGACAAGTGTGACAATGTTTGTTTTTGTCCTATATTCTCCTTTGAATGTGTCAATTAACTTCTCCAAGTTTGGATGTACAACTCAAACAATTTTGATCTGTAGACAACTTTTAAAACTTTGAGCCTATGTTTCTCAGAAGTAGTATTATGTGACTTCATTACTTCTTATTCAACACTCTTCACTTTTGGTCGATTAGACAAGTTTTCCTAAATCTTTCACGAAATATTCTATTGTCACCCCAGACATCAGAAAACAACATCAAACCTAATGAAATTGTTTATGGTGTCAAATTGTGATGTTTTGATTGACGGAGCGCATGTAGAAGTATATACATTACCTATGGGAAATGTCGAGGTCTCCCACCCCCCCCCCCCACATTCTACATTTTGCGTAATTTCTCAAAAGCGCGATTGTTTCAGAGCGAGTAAAGGTGTATCTACAAACATAATTGCAAAGAATTTCATTTTTTACCATTTACCAAAACTATACTTGGGCTTTAAGGCTACTAGCATAGCTACACAGTAGCAGCCACTCTTTACTCATGAGGAGAAATGGTTTATGACCGTTAAATACCACGAAACACTCCGTGATATACTCTATCAATTTTCAATCTTTCTTTGAGTCGTTAATTATTGTTTGCATATGTCAGTTCGTTAATTTGTTTTGAATTGTTTAGTAGGTAATATTTGTGATTGAAGGTTAATGGCGATTTCGCCCGTGATTACAAAAAAAGTGACACAAATGCGTTTCAGCGGTTGTCCTCCCCCCCCCCCCCCCCCCCCCCCCCCCCCCCCCCCCCCCCCCCCCCCCCCCCCCCCCCCCTCCCCCCCCCCCCCCCCCCCCCCCCCCCGCCCCCCCCCCCCCCCCCCCCCCCCCCCCCCCCCCCCCCCCCCCCCCCCCCCCCCCCCCCCCCCCCCCCCCCCCCCCCCCCCCCGCCCCCCCCCCCCCCCCCCCCCCCCCCCCCCCCCCCCCCCCCCCCCCCCCCCCCCCCCCCCCCCCCTCCCCCCCCCCCCCCATTAAACAATTTTTATTCTGACGGATAAGAATGGCAAATTGGATCAGATGAAATGTATCAGAAAGAGCAATTATTCTTCCTTATATGATAACCAAACACACCTTTTGTGAAAATGTCGTAACTAAAATACTTTTCTTTTCTGAGTGTACCATTTCCTTGAGACTCAATGTACTTTATCCTTTGGAAAGGTGACGGCTACACACAGTGCATATACCTGGTTGCCCATAAAAATCACAACCCGAATGGTGACTTTTTCTTCATTGTCCGAGAAAAGTTGTTGAGAAAAGATGTGTCCAATGGCATATTTTTTCTGAGCCAGACAACTCTTAGATCGTCAAGTTTCGTTAGAGCCAATTTTACAAAGCAATGCATTTCAGCTCTACTAACGGTAAAGCGGTAACGATGAGTGCTAATGGCGCACGCAAATACCAAATTTACACTGGTTCACAAAAAAGGGCCTGAAATTAAAAGTACCGAACCAAAATAGATGATGTTGGTGCCATTCTACTCGCAAAGGGATCTATCAGATGAACTCGTAATTGATTTAGTAAATAACCGGAAATGAATCGTTTTTCTTTGCTATTCGAGTAAGAGTCGGTGACTATTACTGTCAATAGGGCCATCACACCGAGGTACACCAGTCTCTGTTCGTTGACGGTGTGTGGATTTTGTAGCATGCCGAGGTGTTTATATTTCAACACTTGGCTTCCGACATCACGTCCTATGGACGAGGTAATGGGGAGAAAATTCCTTCCCCGAGGACACAACCGCCATGCCTTGGACTCGAACCGGGGTCCTTTAAATTGAGGAGCCAAGGTTTACAAGCTACGATGCCTCTACTTAGCATAAGTGACGTCACTGATATCAGACCTATTATCAATGTATATTAATATCAAAACGAGCAAATATTAATTCTATCTTTGACAAGCAAAAAAGCTATATCGTCATCAACAATTATATTGTTATGTATTGTTATATATAACCTAGATACGTACTTTTTATATGTAGCTTTTATATTATCTGCTTTATCTTATTGTAATTCAGTCTGGGCCAATACTTATCCTTCGCACCTATACATACTTATTACACTACAGAAAAGGGCAATACCTGTTTGTACTAATTCTAGCTACTCCTTCCTCCCTTCTACTCAAAAGATTACATACTTTAAAATGATTAGACATTAATAAATTACAAATAGCTTCCCTAATTGCTAATACAACGATTTAAAACAAACACCATTCCTTCTTATTTAATGAAAATGTTTTCTTTAAATTCCAAAATACATAATTATCCCACAAGAAATGCAAACAATTTTCACCGATGGGTATGTCCAAATGACAGCTCTAAATATTCCCTTCGTCACGCGGGTCCAATCTTATGGAATACTCTTACCTCCGACAGATTTAATACTACATTTAATAATACTTTCAGGCGACAATTTTAGCGGTACTTGATTTCTTTATATTGATTGTAATTTCTTATTTTCTTTAACTAGTTTAATTCCACTGACATGTTTTGCTCCCCTGTATCCCCTTAGTTTGTTCCTCATGTTATACCCCAGCATGTTTATTTACTTCTTGTTTATGTTTCTGTGTTTTGTTTTCACATGCTAAATTCACAATTAAAGCAAATATAAATTTCAGGTGTGCATGTAACTCTACAAGCCTCAACCTTGGCTTTAATCTTGCCCACCATTTTCCAATTATTATGCTGCATAGTTTTAACTACTTTTGTTCGTCTTTGTGTCCACTTCTGTATTATATGTACTTGTGTATTGCTGTTTTTTTATACATCCATGTTGCTGTTGATGTCTCATACATGTCTTTTTATGTAATTGTATATCTTGTTGAAATTGGAAATAAAGTTTGAATTTGAACAGTTTGATCATAACAATTACAGCAAGTGCTTCTGATGATGTGTCCAAAAAGGAAGCCCTGGAAAACTGCCGTTCAAAACAATCACAAAGTGTTTTCAAAATAAGAAAATCAATGAGCCTCCCTTCGAGTTTTTTCCCATAGACTTCTGTGTTGTGGAATTATTGTCTCCAGGACATTTATTTATGTACCTAATAATATTTATCTGAATATTCTTTGTTAATAGTGACACCATAACGGTTTTTTGTTTCTGTTCTTTTCTTTTCTGTTCTGTTCTGTTCTGTTCTGTCCTGTTCTGTTTATTTGTCGTTTCACACACTATCAAGTACATGTAGTTCAGATATCAAAGTTTTTCTTTAAAATGTGGCTTCCACAATGTTAAATGTGTCTTTAACGAAACAATTGAAAGAAAATATATCGTTCGTCAAAATTGATTTATGATTGTCCCGTAAAATAAAAAGACAATATCGGGATTTGCCACAAAAAAAAGCTCATGGACAAAATAAATTGAAACAGCATGTACACTGACTGGTGTGTATATCTAGGCTTGAAGAAATTATTTTGATTTTTTTTTACTAAAGGGAAGAAATGCAAGTTTCGAATTAAAGTACATGTATGGCCATGCTAAACATTGAACCTATAGAACGCTACACAACTTTGCCTGCCGTAAATTCTAATGGTAATTGGCAAAGAGGGAATGTTTAATCGTCACAGCAGAAATCTAGAAGAGTGCAGTTGATTGTAACCTCATTTGAAAGGCATCATTTAAATAACAATGTTTCCAATTTGAAAAATCTGAGCTACACGATTTTCCTTTGCTACCAATGTCTCTGATAAGGTCTAAAAAAGAAGCCCTGAAGAAAAACCTGCGGTCCTAAACGATCATGTGCTTTTAAAAAGTGAAGATCGTTGAGCAACCATTGCAGTTTCCCCCATAGACTGCTGTGATGCAGAAATTTCATCAGCTGGCAATAATTTCGATGTGCCGATTTTTATCTGTACATATTTTACAAGTCACAGCATATAACTGTCCAAATTTTTGTGTTCTAGGGTGTTTATTTGTTTATTCAAACACTGCATGTAGATACATTATGTCGGATAGTAAAGATTCACATGTTTAATGGGGCTTTAACAATGTTACTGTGTAGTGTCATTAACTTGAATTGAGGAACGCATAGAAACCTTTTCACTTTAAAGCCACAGGCTAACATTGACCACAGTTTTAAAAACAATGTGAGCTACATAATCCTCTATGCTCCAAGTATCTTTGATAAGGTCTAAAAATGAAGCCCTGGAAAAAAAATCATATTTCCAAATGATGATTTAGTGCTTTAAAAAAGTGAAAATCTACAAGTTGACCGAATTCACCTGCCCATTTCCTCCCATAGACTTACTGATGCAGGCTATTTTGTACTCCACCCGAGTACTTATTGTTTATTCATTCATATTTTGCTAATGGCAGCATAAATTTCAAAACTTGTGTATTCTAGGGTGTTTATTTGTCCATTCAAACACTACTACATGTACACTCATGCTCATAATTATGGAATACTTTAGAGACATTTTAGAAATTGCCCTTTTTCCGTGAACGGTTCACCTGGGATTAATATTTGCTCACTCCAGGTGAAACAATTATAATCTAAGTATTTCAGGACTGCTAGCATTTTGTAGCGTCCAACTCGACGCTAAAACCTGTGTTTAAAAATGGCGCTATTCAGAGTTGTTTAGTCACGTGGTGGTTACGCGCGTTATTAGACTTGTAACAGACAATTCTGATGTTAATTTAATGATAAGTGACATTAGATAAAAATTTATCAGTTTTTTGGGGTTGAGTTCTTTTAATTAATTGAATTTAATACTTTTTTCATAATTTTTGTGGATTTTTTTTGTATATATATATATATATATAATTGTTATTGCGTTCAAACGTATTTTAGTTTTTACTTTAGTCATCTCATGAAATCCAAAAATTGCTTCACATACTGCGTTTTTTTAAAAATAAATACTTGTCTTGAAAATTTTGGACGATATAGGAGAAATAATAATAATAACGTTTTATTTACCCAGGGTAGCCACTTCATTATTGTCTACTCGGTTGGTAGTCGATTAAAATATGCTTATGATCCTTGCACAATATAGAGTCTATTGGAGAACTGGGCTATGTGAATATTCCGTCATATTTGAGTGCTTGTAGATTTTTCACTTTTTTGAATAAGCACTAAATCTATCTGATTTTGAAAATAATTTTTTCCCAGGTCCTTTATTTTTAGACTTTATTCAAATACATTCTCAGATGTTAATGGATTGAATTATGTACTCTCTTTTTTTTTTTCAGTCTGTATTTCAATGTTTACACTATGTGCTTTAATAGTGAATATGATAGGTATCGATTGATAGGCAATGTCATTGATTGGTGTAGATATGTTATTAAAATAAATGATTAAAAATTCTCAAGATATCTAATATTCTTATAAGACTTTATTATCCATTGTAAGCACACCGTACTCGAGTAATATTTTCTGGCCATGATATGGCATTCGTCTTGAATTGGTTTATGATTTGTGAGAAACAAGCTTCATTTTATCATCTTATCTCAGTATTAATTATTATTTATTCTTGTGCCCAATCATGAGAGATTTGGATTACTTAAAGCGTTATATTATATTATTCATTCTCTAATTGTCCAATATGATATTGATCGCAATACAAACGCTAACACACTTCCTGTCACAGTTCATGAGCACTCGATAGTTGATTTTTTAAAGAGATGAATTATTTCTACCTGATATCTAGATCAGGAGGTATGTCCTTGGAATCGGATGTTAACTTTGATTAGTATTAATTTATTTGTTCAGAGTAGGGGCTTCTTCTTAATATTCCTGCTATTGCTTTGTAAAGCTATCATTATTATTTATATCTAAGTGTTCTAT
>JZLH01S0218235.1:36840-48289 GCA_001188425.1 Eucidaris tribuloides
TATAACCTTATAAAAACCCATTGTTCTAACCCATTTTACCCTGTGGACTAAGAGGGAGGGCGCATTCCTATAAAGTTCATAAGTTTCCCGTTTTTTTAATTTTCCTCTTTCTGGTTTTTTTTTTTGCATTTTTGCGCCCCCCTTAAAGTGGCGCCCGGGGCACGTGCCCCCTCTGCCCCCCCCCTAGATACGCCACTGTTGGGGTGGGTAGTGGGAGGGTTGAGGTGGTTTGGTAGGTGGGTTAGTGGGTGGGCTGGTGGGTGGGGGTGGTTAAGGGGTGGGTGGGTGGGTTGGTGGGTTGGGGTGGGGTGGGAGAGGTTGGTAGGTGGGTGGGTGGTTTGGTATTCGCCCCAACAACATTAATCAAGAATTATTCAGACTCTTATTTCAATTATTTATTCAACCGATCACCACCAAAACCTATCACAATTTGTGTTTAATTTGAGATTTCATTTCAACGATTCTATTTGTGTTCTTGAAATTGAATTCCAAATCTGATGTATATCTTTGTCTATATATCTGTTTACTACACTCAGCGTGTGTGTGGTATAGGTTGGGCATATTTGCCAATACTCAGCGAGTTTGCTAGTCCGTTTGTGTGCTAAGGCAACAGCTGTACTGGAGAACTGAACTTGAATTTTATCCAAGCAAATATTATAATGAAATAATAGTTAAATGTGTAGAGTGCCTGTAGGAACTGCCCAATCATGCATCACAATTAACATTAATGTAGCACTTAAAATGGCACATAAATTGATCTAGGCGCTGTACTGAAAATATGCTACACGTAAAATTGAAAGTGGACGTAAGTATACAGTTTATAAGCTTCATGATAAAAGTCTCAAAAGATATCCCTCAGTCTGTACAAAACATACAGCAAAACGTTAGGGGCCAATCTTCCCCAGAACCAGATGAGAATATTGCATTCCAGAGTTTCCAATGGCGATATGCACAGCCATTGTCTATTGCTATTGTGTGTGGACAAGGCACACACTCTCACACACACCATATGATTTCTGTACAATTTCAATTTTGTACAGGGGGTTGGATACTGAGCAAAATCTGAACCCTAACTTTTTAAATAAGCATGAATTACATAAAACTGATTATTAATATCGTATTGAAACCACCTCCAACAAAAATGTTCACTCTTCAGCTATAACTCAAACTCATGCCAGTATTATCTGGTGTATAGTTTTTGTGTTATTACATATCAAAATTAACAAATTTTATTTTTAACACCTAGTATCAATGTTCGACGGTCGCAGCTGTAAGAGCTTTTTTATAATCTGAAAGAAAGAGTAGAACACTAGTGACACACTAAAATCTATGTGTGTGTGTGTGTGTTTTTGTTCCCGTATAGCTCCTTGTTTCCGATTGATCCTTTTGATTTAAACTGGTGTTCTTATTTTTTTAACACACTACAAATAAAAGATCAGAGTTTTAATTAGCACCAGAATATACCACAAAGCGAGTTTTACAATAAAATCCCCAATTTTTTTCAAAACAGCTTTCTCTCTCTTTACGCTCGCTCGCTGAATATACATTTCATGTTTTAAAGCTCAGTGACATGATTGGGAGAAATCAAAAAATGCCTTTACAAACTGGTTGAAAGATATACCAAATGTACACCAACTGGAGTGGATCTCCTGGGTGGAAGGAATTTCTTGAGTTTGTTTACTTAAGGAGAATCAAACATGAACAGGCGAGCAGTTTGATTTTATCGGGGCACGATAGATTTAATCCCCATAGAAGGCTACACTACAAATTTGTCTGTAACAAGGCATGTTGATGGACATTATTTTAAAATGAGTCAACAAAATTTTTACAGTAGAATCCTTGCATAGTTTACTAGATTCTAAAATAGTTTTCACCCCAAGTTCAGGACTACCCTCAATCATGTCATTTACCTTTAATACATTACAGCGAAAAAACAGCAACGCAACTTCAAGCTGCCCAACTTGCTTTTTTGACATAAAAGCGTCCTACCCAAACCGACTGAAAATACGTAACGCCGCCCCCCCCCCACCGGGGGTGGGGGTGGGGTCACTCTCCACACGATCTGCTACCAACCCGTGTTACCAACCTCAGAAATGCACCCTAAAAGACGTAACCTACGTAACCAAATTTGCAACCCTAAATGGCGTATAACACATAAGAAAAGCTACCTGAAGTGGCGCGACTCCCATGAAATCCACTAGCCTAATTCTGATACCCTAAGTGGCGTGAACAGGGAATCCATTAATTTGACACTCTACGTGGCGTAAACAGTGAAATCAACTAATTTGATACCCTACTCAAGTGTCATTCCCATTTAAAACATTATTGTACGTTGCAAAACCCGAAGAAGTTCACTTATAATAGTTCATTAATAATTTTCCTAATTTGTTCATTCGGAGATGTTATAAGATCTCAAATTTGCACCCCTAAATGGCGTAATCTCCTAACAAAATTAGTAACCCTAAATGGCGTGACACTTGAGAAAATGCTACCCTAAGTGGTGATTGCCGGCAAATGGTGGTGAAAAACCCACCCTTTTTCCAAAAGACTCGTCGACGACGCCCAAGGGCCTGGAAAAGGGACCCTTTTCAACGCTTTTTCTGGACGCAGGTGCATAGCAGGTCGTGTGGAGAGTGACCCCCCCCCCCCCGGGACGCCGCCCCTGCTTAAAGGGCAATGACATGAATAGGAGATATCAAAAAGAAGCAAATGAGTTGAAACATATACATGTGTACCAATATATAGCTGGATTGCGTATATAGGTTAGAGAGATTTGTCTCTAATATAGGCGTTACCAGAATCGAATTAATCTCCTGTCAGCTGATCCCATAGAAAGTTACACAGCAAACGTACAAAGATGAAATGTACGACGGCATTTTCGCAGCAGAAAGTTTAAACGAATACTTGACTCTGTCCAAAACTGAGAACTTCTTCCAATCTCGTTATTTCCCTTAATTTGGTTTGAAACAATTATTAACGAGTCCCGCTCCTACCAAAACCAGCTATATACATCACCCCTAATCATTAACTGATAAAACATTTCAGTAAATTATTTGATACAACATAGCTAGAACGAAATGTGCAAACCGAGGACACGTATGCAGATTAGTACGTTTCAACAAGTGATGAGGTTACGCATATGTTTGTTTTGTCTACGTTCAAGCAATAATAATACTCATACAAGCAAACAGGAGTATGGTTATGTATACAATAATGACATGACAAGCTACAAGGCTTATAATGTTCAGTAGTTATGTTCTACATACAGTTGTATGTCTATGCATTCTACGCAATGTGTATACACACTAGTTCATGACCATGAAAATCAATAATGTTTTCTAATATCAGTATATACGCTGCCAGACTGCAGAGGAGTATAACTGTACACGTAAACTTCTATTAACAGAAAAACGCATAATTTTGCAAATCTAAGTTTACCATCACACTTTCTGAACACTACTTTGTACTTACCATGATAGTAGCATCTGAGTGGGCTCGTATTCATGTGTCGCGAACATAGAATACTTGTATATAGTGACAAAAAACGAAACAAATTGTTTCCAGCTCAGTTGAGCATGTCGGAAGTATTATCCGATATTACCAGCAGTGTATAATAGACACACACCAGGGGGTGTAGTGCATCTCCGGCTGTGAATGTACTCAGTGCGCGTCAGGATTTATACAGCTAATGGAAACCGTGTCAAGTAGTACGGGCAGGCATGGCTGTTTACATTTATTATATAGTTTAACGATTTTGAACTTTAGGTCGCCTGTTGATTTCCGCGTATGTAACCGATGACAATAGCAGACATTCCTGGCGAACTGTCATGCAGTATATTAGATTACTTGTATTTAAAGATTTGAAATATACATATTTTTTTTATATCTGAATCCGTCCCCTCAATCATATAAATCATTAAAAAATATTTATATATATTATCCAGTTTTATTTCAATGGGGTATCAAGACAATTACTTTGCCATACTGCTCTATAGAGCCCTCCTTCCCAATAAAAAAACACATCATTTATAAATATTCAAAGGAGCTTAAATTTTATAACATAGAATAAGATCGAAATAAAATTATTGTTAAAGTAACATTCAATGGTAACAAATAACAACAGATAAAACTAACCTTTGTGAATCACAGAGAACACATCTTGATTTCCAAGCCTAGTGTTGACGTCATTTTAAGACTGACCTGAAAGAAATATAAATTTTTACATTTTCACGTACATAATTTAGTGTTAATGAACTAAACGCTGATTTTTCACAGGAAAGTGTGGGGAATAAATTATAAAACATCTTTTGTGGAGGCATATATGTGTCATTTTGTCCGTTACAAGCATAAAACATAATTACCTTGGTTAAAGAACACATATCAAAGTGCACTGTCTTTATAAATTCCATTCCACATAATTTCATGAATTTATTCATGTAATGCTTTATTCAACCACCATAAAATGCTCATTATACAATTATAAATTATTCGTTTAAAATACAAATACATGGAATAAGCCAGGAATGCGTAAAAAGCATAAGCTGGTCATATAGGTGGGGACCCTATCATGAAACACATATAAACAACAGAAACAGTAATACACGCATATGCTCGAACAGCCTTCCTGGGCAGAGAATTGATCTAATATTAAAATTTCATGAACATCCCACACAAAACAAAACAAAAACTAAAATGAAAAAGAAAGACAAATATATGTATGTCAGTTCCCTTAAAAAAATCTCTAATTTCAACCAGAGTCTCTCATTGTATAGAATATTAAATATCATGCCTACTTTTAAAAGCCCACAGTGGAAATGCATTTTTAATTACAAAATTTCCTTTTAATTTCATTCATTTTTTATATCCAAAACAATGTATAATAAGACAAAACCAATATCATTAATAGAAAATAAAATACACTTTACAAAACTGGCAAATTATTTTACGTGGATATCGACTGATCTGACAAAGAGAGCACAGCTTGTAATACGAGTAAAAGCCCCAAATAATTGATGTGTTCGTTTCATTTTTTTATTTTATTTCTCATAGTATACGAGTAAAAGGTCAAATTTTACACAGTAATAAATCCAAATAATCTCATCCAGAGTGGATGCGAACTAGTTTTACGAGTGGAGGCTGAAAAGTTCATGGGTTGACTTAGTATAGGTGCTATGCTACCACAACAAAACCAGTCATCCATTAAACTCAACCATTTCTGATACTAACTACACTGATGATCAAACTTTCTCCTTTTTATGTCCTTTCTTTCACAGAGCGCATAGGGACAGTTCGTTATCATTATTAATAATATTGCATGTTTCTTTCTAGATATACTATCTTGGTTTGTAATTTAACATTGACAGTTGAGAGTTATGAAAAATAGTCATTTGGGCAGAATTTTTTTTAATAATAAAGACTTATCTTCCCAGATATGTGTCAGCGTTTTAAAAGGCTTACAACGCTGAAAGATCAATTACCCTTAATGTGGTTATCACTGTTTAGAATGCACTGCATTAAGTTATTGGCTTAAAACGTGGCAGAAAAAAACTGGAAAGAATCTCAGAAGAGCATAAGTTGACCCCGTGCAGTTTGGAAGAGCAAGTCTCTGCCATCTAAAATCTGCTAAAACTGACCTGTTTCAAAAACCTCAACTGCCAATGTATAAACATTTCATATGGAAAAAAAAATATCTGTAATGAAACAATATACTGTAATGCACGACTAGTTTCATTGCTGTAGCATATAACTCCTGTCAGCCTATGACCTTTTCAGCCTCCAACCGTAAAATACATACACCGACAAACGTGCATTGTTTTTAGGGCCATGGGGTACAGAATACAAAGGGAAAACAAATTACCGTAACCATAACTATAACCAATAAACATAATCATTCCACTTTATGAAACATTGGTGTCCCACTTTTGAGAGTTTTGGTCAAAAGAGGGCGGTATTCCATTCTGCATTGATATTGGACCTTTAAAATGAATATTATACCCAGACTCCATACCAGCCATGTCATGTAGGGGCACAGGGCTGTAGGAAAGTTGTAGCTCAGACAGTTAGAAATGTCAGGGCTCTCAGGGGTATTATGTATTGAGGTCAGAAGTTTAGCTGTACTATTTAGGCCCGAGCCTATCATAATCTTTAAAGGCAAAATTTAAAAATGACCACAGTTAAAAAAAAAAAATCTAAACTACATAATCTTCCATGCTTCAAGTGTCTTTGATAAAGTCCAAAAGTGAAGCCCTGAAAAATGTATTCTTCAAAATGATCATTTAGTGATTTAAAAGAGTGAAAAGCTATGAGTACCCAGTTTTTTCCATGTATATTTCTTCCCATAGACTGCTGTGTGATACTTTATACCATACTGTATAGTCCTCTGCATCAGTCAAGTGATGTGTATCCATGTACACCTTACCAGTGGCAGCAGGAGCATAACTTTCCAAAGTTTTGTATTCTAGGATGTTTATTTGTCTATTCAAATACTATTATCCAGCTCAGATATCACAGTTTGACAATTTTGTTTTTAATTCTAGCTCCACAGTATTAAAACATACATGTACATTGCTATTATGATAATCTATATAATATCACTACTCTCGGGGTTTTTAATGGTTTGTAGTCTGGCATTTACAAATAAATTTATTCATAATATATAGTATCATGCAGATTTTTATTTTGTAGGGAAGATTCACTTAAAGAAGTATTAATAGAAACACAATATTTTTTTTTTAGATTGATTTGATTAATGTGATGTAAATTTATTATATTTGATTTATATATCCAACCTCCTCCTTTACTGTGCGTAGTCATTTTTTTCATTAATTTCTATAAAAAAAAGTACAAGGGTTTGAGAGCGCGTGATTTTGCGGGGTATTACGATATACTAATAGTCAATAAAAAAAACTACAATTTTATATTCCCTACCCTTAATAAGACACACACAAACATACATACATACATACATACATACATACATACATACATACATACATACATACATACACATACACACACACACACACACACACACTCACACACACACATACACACACACACACACACACACACACACACACACACACACACACACACACACACACACACACACACACACACACACACACACACACACACACACACACACACACACACACACACACACACACACACACACACACACACACACACACACACACACACACACACACACACACACACACACACACACACACACACACCATATGTATATGCAAATAAGTTTGTGAGGCTGATTCCACCTAAGTTTAAGTGAATGACATTTTCAGTATTTTCACTTGCCATACGTACATACTGTATATTAGTATGACATTAAAGCAAAACTACGTTAGTTACTATACATCAGTAGAAAATAGTATGAAATAGGAAATACGAAATAGATGATCGTAACTGGTATAGACGTTTATAAAATATGCATTAATAACGAAAAACATGCATAATTACCTCCTTTCTGCAGTTACTTTTGTATTAATTTATCAAACACGGAAAACTTGCAATCAGCCAAAAATACTGCATTTCATTATATGTCCGTGTACATAATAAAATGACAACTATATGATTCTCATAATGAATTTTATTACAACTACGATGTTACACAATTCAATAAAATTATTAATCATCAATAACAGAATCGCGTATAATATAAAATAAGAACCTACTACTTTCCTCCGGTATCCACCTTCTCCTCCCCGATACTTAAAATGTTCACTACGCCATCTAAATACATAACATACAGCAGTAAAATAGCTTATTGTCACTTCGCTGTGGTGTCTCCCCCCCCCCCCACCCACACACACACCGGGTACTAAAGTAATAAACACTCCAACCTATTTTGCACCCCAAGCCCTATCTTCACTTTGACGGAGACGTACCATGGTGACCCGTCACTAGGTTACCCTCATAAAGTCGCACAACCCAAAGATAAGGAAAGTGTCAACTACCATAATAATGATTTAAAGTATGAAAGAGAAGTGTCTTCAAAAATCAAAAGTTTTATGACATTCACATTTTGCAAAAGTCTTAATATTACAAAAAAAAATCTGTCTATGTTTCATAAGGTGTGCGACTTTATCAGGGTATTGTGGTAACAGAACAGGTCACTACCATCAAACCTTTGCAATATTGACTTGAAGCTCGTGGAAATCATAATCAGCTGCTGCTCGTTTGAATTGTTTGATATCCATCTGTTAACTTACATTGCTATAACAGGTAATAATTTACTAATGACGTCCACATAGGCTAGTAGACGTACTGAAATTTACCATGGAACCCACCACTAATTGCAACAGAAACCATTCCAAGTTTTTATGGCTCAAAATATGGTTTAAAATAACATACTAAAAATCACGGAAAATCGGAGCTGTGGAACATGCCCATTTTCCAAGATGGCCGCCAAGATGGCCGCCATGTTGATGAAAGTTCAAGTTTTCAGAATAAAATTTGTTTGGAACATTCAATTCCCATAAATTTGGTAGCATTTAAAAGTAAATTAAATTTCCTACAATTTGATACCATATTTGATAGGTATTAGGGTGACTTTCATGATGATTTTGGGTGAAAAACCTTATTTTTTGACATTTTTTCCCAAAAATCGAAAATATCAAAAACATGTTTTTTCTCATAAATCTACAGTTTATTTAGCAAATGATGTCATACTTTTCTAGAATTTGCCCAAATATATGAACAACATTTTGTGAAAAGTGAAAGTTGATCCCTATTTTCAATCAAAAGTTATAAGGTCACAAACTTGACAACTCGGTAGTCACTATAGGAGCATTTTTGACGGTACATACGTTATGTGCATAGTATATCCATAGACTACACGTGCTATGAGTGTGTATATTAGGTGCATAGTATTTCCATAGACTACAGGTGATATGAGTGTGTATATTGAGTCCTTGTATCGTCGCAAAACCATGTGATGAAAACCATTAATTTCTTAAAATGAAATTGAAAGTTTTAAAATATCCTGTTGTCATGGTAACTGTAGCTATAATGCAGCTTATGTTGTTATGGCAACCACATGTGGAATATGCTATATATATGTGGGTTAGCGATATTTTTGTATTTGCACACCAAATCTTAACCGAAAATGTGTTGTATTATAGTCAAATAGGCCTACTGCTTAGAAGGCCTATTATTTTAAAGGACAAAGCACACTCACATTAGACGCAATGAGAGCAAATGTGCCCCTTTATTCAAAATAGCCGCTAAGTAGCCACAAAAATGTACATTTTGTGAAAATATGTACTAATACAGTACATCAGGAAGTCTAAATTCTTATACATGTACTCTCTTTGTTTATCTAGATTTATGCACTGAATATCCCTTTCTGGTGCATTTTGGGATAAAAGGGCAAATTTGTACCTTTTTCTTTCCCACAATGCACCAGAACAGGATAATCACTGCAAGATCAACAATATCGTCTATAAATCACCATAGTAATTAGTTACGGCTTGACATATTTTTAAAGGGGAAAGTTATGCAAGGTTAGCATTGAAAATACATGTTTACAGCAAAAAGGCCAAATGAAAATTTCAATGCCCTACAAAGATCAAACATTGTACCTTCAACTGGCTGCATTTTGCATTTGGGTGATGTGCTGGCTTGGATTTTAAGTCATTTTATAAATCATCAGTGTCACATTCTGGATCAGGAAGAGTCACATTGGTGCAATGAAGTCCTTTACACTCAACACATGCTGTCGATCGAGCATTGTAGTCCATACTTTCTACATCAACATTTCAATTAGTGGGGCACATATGTTTTAGAGGGTCACATTATGTGAAAAAGATGTACACTTCCAACAGAAAGTGTGAATTTTTGCATACAGGTGTATTTTGGGGGATTTATTTCAATAATTGCCGGAGCCAAGAAATCTGACTTTGAATTCCAACTTGGCCACCCTGGGGAAAGATTGAATATCAATATTTGGGCTACTGAATGACCTGTGCGGTAAAGATGTTTAGGACACAGGGCATTTTGACATGCTGAGTCAAACAATAGATTAATTTGAAAGCCTGACAAACCACATTGCAGCCATTTTGAATTCTGGCCGCCATGGTGAATTGTTGAAAATCTCTAAATTACCAGAAATAATCCTTAGGCGGTACACCTGGCAACCTGAGGGTACAGGGGCAGGGCCCAGAAACGCTAAGAATAGGTAATTTTTAAACATTTTCACTAGATCCAGAAATGTTTAGCCAAGTCACATTGTGTATAGCTGATAGCTCTATATCTGATGGATAATTGTTCCTCATGACAATGCCCAGATGGCCATGTTAGGCTACTGAAAGGGATGACAGGTTGGGGGTTAGGGTATGGGGATAATTCACACTTACACCTTTTTCTTTTATAAACCACATGATTTCATTTATATCAAATTTGGCAGGAATGATCCTCAGGCGAAGGGGATTCAAGATCACTCAAATGGTACACCTGGCCCCCTGGGGACCTGGGGCACAGGCCCCAACGTCCCCAGCCAAGTTGATGCCGTCGTTCATAACAGTTAACAGGGTGGTCACATTTGACCCCAGAAGGATACTTTATATCAGGGGGAGTGGGGGGAGCAAGGGGAACAATGCATTGTCTTATTATCCTTCATGAAAAAAAAAGTTCAGATTTAACTAATCTTGGCAGAATCATTCCTATGGGAATGGGATGCAATTTCTTTATGATTTACTCTCTATGGGCACCATTCCGAAATTCCAACTTGGCCACCCAGGGGAAGATTGAATATCATATTTGGGCTACTGAATGACCTGTGCGGTAAAGATGTTTCAGGATACACAGGGTCCATTTTGACATGCTTGAGTCAAACAATAGATTAATTTGAAAGCCTTCGACAATCACATTGCAGCCATTTTGAATTCTGGCTCCGCATGGTGAATTGTGACAAAATTCTTGTGCCCTAAATTTACCAGAAATAATCTTAGGCGGTACACCTGGCAAACCTGAGGGTACAGGGGCAGGGCCCAGAAATCGCTAAGAATAGGCTGAATTTTAAACATTTCACTAGATCCAGAAATGTTTAGCCAAGTCACATTTGTGTATAGCTGATTGAGCTCTATATCTGATGATAATTGTTCCTTCAATGCAATGCCAGATGGCCAATGTTAGGCCTATCTGAAAGGATGACAGGTTGGGGTTAGGGTATGGGATAATTCAACACTTACCACACCATTTTTCTTTCTAAACCACATGATTTCATTATATCAAATGGTCGGAATGAAAGGTCCTCAGGCCGAAGGGGATTCAAGATCACTCAATGGTACACCTGGCCCCCTGGGACCTGGGGCACAGGCCCAAACGTCCCGCAGCCAAGTTGACTGCGTCGTTCATAAGCAGTTTAACAGGGTGGTCACATTTGACCCCAGAAGGATACTTATATCAGGGGGAGTGGGGGGAGCAA
>JZLH01S0218265.1:0-12504 GCA_001188425.1 Eucidaris tribuloides
GTTCGTGAGAAGGGTCTAGTGTTCGTGTTTTGTGTGCAAGTGTGCCCGCCTGTGTGTGTCAACCAATTTGATACAATTTGTCTCATTCGTATTTATTTAGCACAATTGTGAATCAATTGCATACGGTGGTGTGCCTATGTAAAGTGGATCAGGGGTGATAATGTAAAGGTCAAAACTTTAAATCTAAGCTGAAGGAAATCTCATACAAAAAAATAAGCCATGTGCATCCGCGACAATTACACACGCATATGCCACATACATATATTTTATGTATATTCAGATGGTTATAGAGATGGATGCAGTAGTTTGACCCCCAAAAGAAAAAAAATCATTACAAAAATCTTTAAAAAGAAATCACTGATTCATCTTTTAAAATCACAAACACCGTAAATGACATGATAATAGTAACATAATAATATTTTTGTAAATGACTGTTCAGTACCTTGTTTGTAAATATAATTTTAATCATGACTCCCAGAGCCTTACGGCAGATCAGCTTAATGCTCAGTGGTTACCCTGGTTTTGTCGAAAAAATAAATAAATAAATAAATAAATTTGATAAATAAAAAATAAATAAAAAGATAGATAATACATAAATAAATTAATACATAAATAAATAAATACATACATACATACATGATATGATATGACATACATAAATGATCAATGTGTCCGTGGTCAGGAATTATCAATCACATTTAATGATTATTTTTCTTCACTTGGTAAAGCTTTGCATGATACATTTCCAACTAATGATAAAAACAAACACTCTGGGACTTTTGATCCTAAATTAATTCCATTTGTTTTCAGAAATGTATCGTCTGATGAAATTAAAGAGATTATAAGGTTACTCCCTGTAAATAAGGCCACTGGCCCGGATAATTTACCAGCAAAGCTTCTCAAACCCGTAGCTAGTATTATTGCGTCCCCGGTGGCTCACATTATTAATCATTCCTTGTGTACTGGGGTTCCATGACATATGCTCCGACGACAATTGCTCCGAAAAATGCGACAAATGCTCCGCGACATTTGCTCCGCGACAGATGCTCCGACGACATTTGCTCCGACGACAAATGCTCCGGCGACATTTGCTCCGACGACAAATGCTCCGGCGGCATTCGCTCCGGCGACATTTGCTCCGGCGACATTCGCTCTGGCGACATTTGCTCCGGCGACAATTACTCCTAAGGTGCGACAAATGCTCCGGCGACATTTGCTCCGGCGACAATAACTCCTAAGGTGCGACAAATGCTCCGGCGACAAATGCTCCGGCGACATTTGCTCCGGCCACAATTACTCCTAAGGTGCGACAAATGCTCCGGCGACAAATGCCCCGGCGACATTTGCTTCGGCGACAATTTCTTCCAAGGTGCGACAAATGCTCCGGCGACATTTTGCTCCGGCGACATTTCCTCCGGCAAAAATAGTTCCTAAGGTACGACAAATGCTCAGGCGACATTTGCTCCGTCGACAATTGCTCCGTCGACAATTGCTCCGAGATTTGCTATTGAAGGTGTGACAATTGCTCCGACGACAATTGCTCTTACATTTGCTATTGCTGTTTGCTATCTGTTGAGTATAAATTGACAATGCATGTTTTCCTCCATACACTGTCGTTTTAATTTTTATAGCCTACTATAATAATAAATTAAATCTATGTTTGTGAACTATCTATGGGGGTTGTTCGAAATTATTGCCGGTTTCTGAGTATTTGTGTACGTATAGGCCTACAAGTATTCACATTATCTCATCTTGACTTGAATTATTTTTAAACAAGGGCTCACAATGTTAACCAATGTCTTTAAAAAGATTACTTAGGCCTATAGATTAAAACTTACTCATATATTCTAAAAGTTGTAACGCTTTGGAAAAGACTATTCAATATACGGCGCACGTGTGTAAGGATGTCTATGACGCAAGCACCTGTATTGTTCTCGTTCGTATACACGTGATCGATCAGCTAACAAGACAGAGTGCGGTTCTCTAACACTCTCAGGCCATCTACAAAACCCTTTTTTTTACTTAGATTTGCGTTATTTAGATTACAAAAAAATACCCATTTAGTTCACCTGATTGCTCAACGTTAATTCCGAAAATGCAAAAACACCCTGATGTGGAAGGGGGAAACCCCCTCCTTATCGAACGCTTCGCGCCCTCACTTGCGTTGTCCCACGATTGTAGATAATATACCCCCCCCCCCCCACTCCCGGGGAAAACTCCTGCGTACGGCCTAGGTCTGTTTAGTATGTAGTGATTTTGTAATATTTCCAGAAAGGAGGCATACTTTTTACTTCAAGTCTGACACGGAATAAATAGTGTGATGAAATAAACTATTCTTTTTTTAATTGATCAAAATCAGGAAAGCAATTACAGAATCACAACAGTAATATTTTGCATAACACAGAATAGTAATGCGAACGGAGAGAAAACAAAAGGCCTTTTAAATGCTGAAATAAGTTCTTTACTTTCTGAAGTATAAAGGTTTACTGTTTTTGTTATAGGATATGGCATACATTTTTATTTGAGCAGAGCCAAATGTACGTAAAAAATTATGAGAATTACCTTGGAATTTAGATTTACAATTTACCTTGGAATTTACAATCTACTTTTCTTGAAAATGTAGGTTTGTAATTTTTTTGTTTGGTTATTTTTGATGGATTATTTCATCGCTCTCTTCACCAAAAATTCGAAATATTGACATTGAATTGAAATTTTTGATTTTTTTCCTGCAAAATGGCACATCTTTCATTTATAAAGCCCAGGGTAAAGTGAAAATACTAATGATTAAATATGCCTTACACGGCGCGTATTATAGCACACGCTGAGTGACTGACTATTTCGGCGCGTGAAACACCAAATACGCGTTTCGGGGCTGAACTTTTTCATATGCAAAAATTTTGAACAAAACCCTATAGATAGTGTAGGACTATTATTTTGTCACTTGTGACTTCTTCCCTTTAATTTAGTTTACATTTAGTTTACCATGCTATCAGCCATTTTGGTTACCATGCATTGCCTCATCCTCATGTCATGTCACCTGTCACCGTCATTCCATGATTTCCATATTCACCCAGGTGTGTCCATTCATTCCATCACACACCTGATTCCTGAGTTGAGCTCAGCAGCTCTCATGCTTATGTTGTCACCTTCAACCTTATATCACCTCATCCTTCTCTTGTCTCTTATTGGTTTATTTGTTGAATTGGGTTTTTCCATTATTTTGTCTCCTCCACTTTGGCTATTGTTTCCTTACTCATTTGAATATATTTTAATATGCATTATGTTAATTATGTTCTGAGCTTGGGCGAGGCAGCCCCGATTTTTAGATGAATTAAATCAGTGCACTACCAGACTTCTTTGAGTTCACTTCTCTTCATTTCGTGTCTCCCGAGTTTCCCTGATTTGTGTTTGCTGCTGATGTTTGAGGACCTTGAGTTGCTGACTGTATGATTTCATCATTTCAACAATTTACACACACATATAATTTACCGATCCTACACTGGTGGCAGAGATTTGATTTGACAAAACAAGAGATTTGATTAGTTATTATAGTAGGATATATAAATTAGAATGTCAGTGTATGGGGGAAAACATGCATTGTAAATTGGATTACTCAATAGATTTTCACTTTTTCAAAGCACTTAACGAAAGTTTCGAGTCACAATTTTTTTAGGGCTTTATTTTGAGGACTTGTCACCAATGACACCAAAAGCAGGCAGAACCATATAGCTCAGATTTTTTTTAAACTGGAAACAATGTTAATCAATGCCTTTAACGATTAAGAGAAAATAAGTATATAATGCCCTGAAACAAAAGCTTGTACAGAATTTGAATCACCAACAACAAAGAATATTGTTGTGGACAATGATGGGGAAATGTGGCCAGATTGAAGTATCACGTGACACAGATTACAATTATGCAATATTCAATATGAGGAGTAACGTATTAACGAGACGAAAAAAATGCCTACTAAACAATGAAAGAGAGAGCGAAAGGAGGTTAAATAACAACGAAGAGTTTACCTTGTGATGAACTAAGATTACATTTAAGCAATACCATGATAATACAATTTAACCTTGTTCTTGCAACATAACCGTGATCTTTTATCTGTAATGTCACTTTCAAGAAAGTTCCACAGACTTGGATTAGTATGACTAAACATGATCTGAGTTTAGATAAGATTGTGAGAAGGGGTAAATTAAGGTTTCTCGCTCAATTTGGTATTTTTGCGATTGACCAAAAGACACAGAGCATTTGTCGCCGGAGTAATTGTCAGCGGAGCGATTGTCACTCTAGAAATTGTCTCATTTGGAACAAATGT
The DNA here is from genome assembly GCA_001188425.1 of Eucidaris tribuloides. Classification (NCBI taxonomy): domain Eukaryota; kingdom Metazoa; phylum Echinodermata; class Echinoidea; order Cidaroida; family Cidaridae; genus Eucidaris; species Eucidaris tribuloides. The sequence goes on from JZLH01S0218265.1 coordinate 4,322, forward strand.
CATCGGAGCTAATGTCGTGGGAGGAATAATTGTAACTGGATCAATTATCGAACGTTTGGAGCATAATTATGTAAGAGCAATTGTCGCACTTTAGAGCATTTGTCGCCGGAGCATTTGTCGTCGGAGCAAATGTCGCCTGAGCATTTATCGCACATTAGGAGCAATTGTCGCCGGAGCAAATGTCGCCGGAGCAATTGTCGCCGGAGCAAATATCGCCGGAGCAAATGTCGCTGGAGCAAATGTCGCCGGAGAATTTGTCGTCGGAGCAAATGTCGCCGGAGCATTTGTCGTCGGAGCAAAATGTCGCCGGAGCATTTGTCGCGGAGCAAATGTCGCGGAGCAAATGTCGCATCTTTCGGAGTAATTGTCGTCGGAGCATTTGTCGCCGGAGCAAATGTCGTGTCACCGTGTACTGGTATTATACCCAGGAAATGGAAATGTGCTCGTGTAACACCAATTTACAAAGGAGGAGATAATGCATTTTTAGAAAATTATCGCCCGATTTCGGTTATTCCTATCCTGACTAAAATCATGGAAAAGGTCGTATAATTATAAACTATTATTCAAATATCTCTCAGAAAACAAAATACTGTCTGACTGTCAATCCGGGTTTAGACCAACTTATTCTACACAAAGTGCTTTTATTAATGTAACTGATCAATGGTTGAATGCAACCGATATTGGTAACATGGTTGGATTAGTCACGATCGACCTGAAAAAAGCTTTCGATACAGTAGATCATTTCATCCTGTTAGAAAAATTGTGAATGTATGGCTTTGGTCAAGTCTCATTGAAATGGTTTAGGAATTACTTCAGTGAAAGAAAATAATTTACTTCTGTTAATGGTTTTTTTATCCAGTGAAAAGGAGGTTATGTGTGGGGTACCGCAAGGGTCCCTGTAGGGTCCCCTTCTATTCACACTTTTTGTAAATGATTTATGCAGTGCACCATTGCGACATAGCGCTATACGCTGACGACCCTTGATTACTTACTTCTGGAAAAGACCCAATAGAAATTGTAAGAAAGCTAAATGAAGATCTTTCAACCGTGTCTAGCTGGTTACTTGACAATAAGCTATTGGTGAACCCTAATGATAACGTTTATTGGCACACAACAATGCCTGAATAATTCGAATAATTTACTTGATGCGTGCAGTGTTTACATTGACGGCGATGAGATTAAAAGAGTTGAGTTTGTAAATACTTGGGTGTCATTATTGACCAAAATCTTTCATATTGAACAGACATACATGTCGATTATGTTAAGAAGAAAGTGACCAAGTGCGTTTATCTTTTGAAAAGATTACGGTTGTACATTAATCAGGATACTGCCTTATTATTCTTTAAGTCTGTAATTCAAAGTAACTTCGATTATTGTAGTGTAGTGTGGGGAAATGGCTGTAAATCATATCTCAAACAATTACAAGTGTTACAAAATAGGGCACTCCGTATTGTTACGGATCTGGATTATATGTTTCCTTCTAATAACTTATACAATACCTTGAAATTAGATCGCCTGAATGTACGATGGTCTAAACAATTAGCATGCACAATGTTCCGATGTATTCATAAACTCTGAACACCATATCTCACCAACATGTTCTGTTTCAGAGACACCATCTATCACACAAGATCTGGACAGTCTAAATTAAAACTATCCCAACCCAAGACTAATTTTGTTAAAAGATCCCTAGCATATAGGGGAGCAAAGCTTTGGAATAGATTTGATTCTTCTGCTTCCACAATTACATCAATTGATGTATTCAAACGTTACTTAAATAACAACCCCAACTGTATCAATCTTGTTGAATATCAATCGTAACTTTTTGAATGTGCATTCTAATTGAATTAAATGATTATCACCACTTTTCTTTTCCTACCCTATTTTTGTTATTATTTCCCCTCTTAATCTTTGTTCTCAGGTTTATGTGTTTCTTTAAAGTCACACATGTAGTATGTACTTAGTATTGCATGATTTTTTTTTTATTTATTATTGTATGTATATAAACTGTTGTCTTTCTTATGTATTGTGTACTATTAGTTTTGAATATACTGATTGTATTGTACGTTTTTTATATTTTTATTTTTGTGAGTGGGCCCTTCTGAAGAACAGCTTTTAGCTGAAGAGGGCGTTCCACCCCACTAGTGGAAAATAAATAAATGAAATGAAATGAAAATGACATGCATGCATACATACATACATACATACATACATACATACATACATACATACATACAAACACATACATAAATAAGTGAATAAATGTAATTTACTATGACGAAGAAAGTGTATGTACCGGCCACCCTCTTCCCCAAATATGTGAACCTGTTGATTGTGTGTGTGTGTGTGGGTGGGGGGGTATGACCTAAATGCATAGATTTGCACTCGTAGCACCGCACCGGCGTTACCAATCACTTATCCGAAGAGAGAATCAGTTTTATCTATCTCAAGTCATTATTCAAGGGTACAATTCATTATCCATCGTGTTTATTGATGTTGTCAACAAACAAACAAACTTCAAATGACCATTGGTGAGGCTTCAACCTATTAATGTGGGGAGGTAGCAGGTGATTCCCCAATAACAACGTATTCTCTTTAATTGTTAAGAAAAGTGTCCAAATGCAGTTTTTTTTTTTAGATTTGTTAGGTCCTCAGTCATTGGTTACCACCATTGTTACTTGTCATACCCGTTAATTGAATCACATTTTGTGGAATTTATATCCAAAAAGCGAGTTCCATGTAGGGATCAAAGGGCGACGTGTGATAAATGCAGGAAGATTCGTACGAATGTAGCGCTACGGTATGTGGTGCTGTGAGTGTTCATTTTCAGTAATTAGAAAATTATGCGAGAGAAAACAAGTAATGCGAGTACAAAAGTAAACTTTATTTAAGCCTGTAAATGAGCGTAAACCGCCGCGAACCATGTAAACACAATGGAATATATCCATAAAATTATTTTAATAGAGATAATTAGAGATGCAAACCATATACAAACTTAGCGTAGCAGTGCTACTTAGCATAGTAGTGCTTGATAATCTAATCAATAATCAACATAATTAAGGAGAGAAAATAACGATGTACTTCCCTCTACACTGTGGTACAATGAAATGAATGTAATCATATGACATAACAAACACCTGTAGATAAAAAGTACAAACTTAAGCTATACATGTATGTAAAAACTTACAACTTATTAAATAACTTCTAAAATGAACAAATTAAACCAAAGGTACACGACTCTGTTCGAAATGTGTTGCATTCCAGGCAAATACGTATACTAATCATTATTTCCCTGGTCACATAAACTATGTTAATAAAAATCTAAATGAAATTTATGATATATATGACTTTACAAAATTGTTACATGATATAAATACATGTACCTTGATAATAATTTGCTGTAAGGACACTACAAAAACAAAACAATCCACCAACAATTTCCATTATATTAAAGACGCACATGCAGGTATATGCACATTTGACTGAATAGTATATAAACTCCTCAAAAAAAGTTTGGAATTCTGAGTTTGATCGGTTATATCTCCCGTCTTGTAATAATAATCAATGCAAGTTTGGTATCATCAGAAAGATTATTTAATTTTCTTTGAAATGATACCCTACTTGTTATACTTGTTATGATTATGCAACCAGGGAAATGGCGGTGTCTGAAAATGTGGTGTAAAGTGTAAATTGAAAAGCTGCAAAATGACCAATGTTCGGTAAAACACCCAATTTTTGTTGTTGTTGATAAGTGAGGGTTTCAATGTCTCTTTGGTTGTAATGCACTCTTATGTGAACATCAACATGGATTGAAAGAAACACCTGCACAAGTAAGCAAACAACAACAACAAAAAAGTGAAACAACCAAATAAACAAACATGTATGGGCATTTAAAAAGTGGATATAAGGCATTTAATCTCACAGACATTTAATCTCACCACATTAACACACCAAAGTGATAAAACAGTGTCAGGGGCTTGATTTGCATGGATTTTCATTTTTATCTTCCCATGGATCTTTGATTTCATCAATGTTCATTGATTTTAATAACATGATCAGAGTTCAGTATCGGGTGGAAAACCCACGTACCTGCACCACCCCCTGGCACCACTTCCACATGCTGTTGATGAGCTTTGTGATTCGTTGCTGTGGGTTGGTATTCCATTCGTCAATCAGTAATTGACGCAAACCTGCCAATGTCGTTGACTCTCTTCCGTACAGCCCGGCCAAGTTGATCCCACAAATGTTCAATGGGGTTGCAGGCTAGTCCATTCTTGTGATACCCTCTCTCTGAGAAAATCCAGGCAAATCAAGCTCCTGACACCTTTTTTTTAATCACTTTGTGGTGTTAATGTGGTGAAAGGTCCGTGAGATTAAATGTCTTATGTCCAGTATTTAATGCCCATACATGTTTTTTTTTCACTTTTTGTTGTTGTTGCTTGCTTATTTTGCAGGTGTTTCTTTCAATCCATGTCAATGTTCACATTAGAGCGTATAACAACCAAAGAAGCAATGGAAGACTCGCTTATCAACAACAACAACAATTTGGTGACTAACCGATCTTTGGTCATTTTGCAGCTTTTCAATTTACACTTTACACCACATTTTAAGATACTGCCCTTTTCCTGATGGCATAATCATAATAAGTAGGGTATCATTTTGAAGAAAATTAAATAATCTTTCCGATAATACCAAACTTGCATGATCGTTTCTACGAAACGGGAGATATAACCGATCAAACTCAGATTTCCAAACTTTTTTTGAGGAGTTTATGTATTCTGAGTATTTTGTACAAGCCTCAAATTCTAAAATGATACAAACAAATTTAACTACCACACCACAAAACAATCATTGCCTTTAAAAACTTACTTATTTTGCTAGAATCAAGCTTGCCTCGTTGATAAATGTGCATTTACATTCTTGTACTAGATTCTATGTCTAAATTTATTCGTATAATCATCTGCCAAAACCTGGTAATAAGTTTCCGTTGTCAACAACTTAATATTAACTCAGAGAAGCTTCTTTTCTACTTATAATTAGCTCATGACTACCACAATGATAACGTAATGTCATATCGCATATTTAACACTACATTTCTTTAGTTTATAGAAAAGCATATAAACCCAATAACAATCACAATTCCATCATAGCACTAATTATTATGTCTTGTATAACAATCCATTACGCTGTACATAAAACAGTATTTTGGACAGTTACCAATTACCAACATCTAGAATATTAAAGGTTTCACATGTTAACAGTATTTTTAATCGCATTGTTTATTACGATATGCAAGTGCAGCTATTTTTCCACGTACTTCCAATGTTTTGATGACGTGTATTAATTAACCAACCAGAGATCACCAAAACAAACATATCTTATCTACAACAATAGTATCCTAATAAAGTATTTTCGAGTGATAGAAAACTTACAGTCATTATGCTATCATATATTATGCATCCTATTATTTTTCAGCCTATTTTCAAATAATATTATACATGTGAATGCGCAGCTACATGAAACGATAAATAAGTAGTATGAAACACAAACCCTATAGGAGAAGAAGCCAGCAACTAACCGGCATAAGTTAAGAAAAAAATGACATTGTGAGTATTGTGAGAATTGTGAGAATTATGGTACATGGTGATAAAGACAGCGTAAATATGGGGTACTGGGTGATACTCACCCTCAGCAAGGCCCTATAAATCAGTTAATTTGTGTTTATTTTACGTCTTTGCAAGTTTTGTCCCGGGATAAAACTTGCAGAAACAGCTATGGGGGATGAGCTTATCGATTCAAACAGTGCATACATGCACGTCCGGTGGCATGCATCGGTTACGCATGGTCAGCAGCTGCAGACCAGTGCACGGGCGATCTGATTGGCTGGCAGGAACTAAAATCTTTTCTTAACTTATGCCAGTTAGTTGCTGGTTCCTTCTCCCTTTAAGTCAGTTTAAGATGTCCCATGACCACCCTTTCTTATTTTCTTATAAGAGACCAACTTTCTGACCCATTAAGGTATGGTATTTGCTTAATTGTAATTACATTATTTCCATTAACAAGCAAGTGTCTTCCGTTCTCACATTGGGCTAAAATTACTTTACCAATGTAAACCATTTGATACATGAACAAAGGCAAAAATGATGAGGTGTTTCTGTACTGTTATTTAATGTCATATTAAGTATGTGTTTAAGTTAAATGAAAGATATTCTTTTGCAGCATAACTTGAAAGGAATCCTTTATACATTATCATTATTATTATTATTATTATTATTATTATTATTATTAGTAGTAGTAGTAGTAGTAGTAGTAGTAGTAGTAGTAGTAGTAGTAGTAGTAGTATCATCTTTATATCACATCATGTAACATTTATTGAGTGTAATACAAAGAATCAATTTTATAACAGTTTATATTTTTTTAACTTATTTCAGCTGACACGGTACCTGTTACTTTTTTACTCGGTCTTAAAACAGTCGTGGTATACATCGTCAGAAAACCAAAGATTGGGGGATAATGATTCCACTGAGAACACAGATTCAATTTTTTCGACATTTTAAACTGTTGGAGTTTGTCACATCATGTGCACATAATTATATTTTTGATCTGTAATGACTCTTTGTGTTGACTCTAATCGCTGATCACACCTCGTATCATTCTTTTGTTTAAAGACGGTTCATGATCTACACACCCCGAAATCTCCTTATCTTTTGAATAAGTTAAAATTATCCATGTAGTAAAAATCCACATAAAAGTTCACCTTTGACAAAAGTATTGGGGCTGAAATGTCGGGTCTCGTGAAAACAAGTGATGATCAAATTCAAACAATGCAACGCTGCGTCGCGTCGCTGACTTGACTTTTAGATAGCCGTCTGACTGCTATACCTGACTCGTGTATCTAGTGAAAACTGAATATAATTCCTGGTCAAATCTTACACGGTCAAAAACTCGCACCAGTGCAGTTGGACAACTATCAAATAATTTTTTTAGGGTTGAACTCTACCAAATTAAAAATTAGTTGGTGAAAACTACTCCCAGTGTCTGAAAACTAGACCACTAATAGCACAGGCGTAAATCCGGTCCGAGGAGTGGGGGGGGGGGGATGATCGATGAAATTTCCAAATTTTGGGGACACCCTCAAAGGGCAATTTCTTGAAAAAGGGACACCTACAACGTGCAAAATTATTAGGACATGTGAGACTGCATTGTGTCCAATAACATCTTATAAAAGGGGAAATGTTTCAGATTCAGAGGCTGAAAATACCTTTAAACATATAAAATATTAACGCGAGCGAGCGTTAGAAATTAAAGAAAGTTGCTCTAATACTCGTTTCAAATTCGGGGCACAAATTAAAGAAGAAAAGGGACCATTTTAAGAACCAAAAGGCTGTAGCGGCAGTGAGAACGGGTGCCTCTAAAATGTGAAAAAAGGCCATTGTCACATGTGAGGCTTATCAGAGGTGGAAAATTCGACAGTTTTTATCTGAAACGAAAACGATTATGGAAATAAAAGGGGGTAATTATTCTAAGGGATCATTTTGATGCTAATGATTCAAAAGCGAAATTGCCAAAAAGGAAAAGATTGTAGAAATGAAATATTTTCGGGATTTTGTGAGAAGTAAAAACGGTAGTGGATACCCAAATTTCTGGAATACTGGGAACACTACCCCCCCCCCCGGCCCACACACACACACACACACACACACACAACACACACTCAGTAAATGTTTTTAGTAATCACACAAAAAAAATCAACAGAGTTTTTAAAATTCTGACCCAAAAATCACGATATATGTATAAAATCGGAAACATCGGGATATTCAGATAACAATATTATTAGCAATTTAAACGTTTATAAATGTTATTAATAATTGAATAAACACAAAAATACCTTTTTTAATTTAAAGTGAGGGTATTTTTTGTACAGATCATCCCCTTTCCCGAAAAATGGTCGGATATATCCCCCAATCTCCCTCCTCCCAATTTCCGTCGGTGTACTTTAATTCTGGCAGTTGAGATTGCTGGTCTCTGTCTGCCAGTACTACACTCTAAAACCAACGTTTTGAATAAAAACTGTATATTTTAAAAGTCGTCGGAGCTACACATTTTCAAAATGATTGATTATAATTATACTATCATGCAGCAGAGATTATATTTAAAACTAGGCCATACGCAGGAATTTTACC
>JZLH01S0218278.1:2117-13674 GCA_001188425.1 Eucidaris tribuloides
AGGAAATATGACCTGGAAGTCCCAAGGAAATGGAACAGCCTAGCGTTACAGATTGGCTGATTGTTATGACTAATTACCTAAGTGGGCTGAAAGCCTATAGGCCCTAGCAACCGGAAGGCTGTGTGGAATGGCATGAATTTCATTTCAGAATTTTTTGTGGAAGTTTGGAAGCCTCATCCAAGCCCTATCAGATAAACCCAAACAGAACTAAAATCTACTGGTCATTTTCAAACGCGAGTGACACGACAATTCGAGAGTCACAAGGTTTTAATTTTCACCCTCATGTCCACTTTTGTTTGAAACTGGCATACTGTCAAATAGAGAATTTAGCATTTTTTTTACTTTGAATAAATTCGCATACATTTGCATAATTAATGAATTTTAAAAATCTGTAGTGTGTAGAATTTTGGAAGCCCCCACCAAGCCCTATAAAATAAACCAAACAAAATTGAACTCCACGGTGAAATGTACAAGTACATGTAGTATTTTTGTTAATTTTGAATAAATTTGCATAATTAATGAATTTCAGAATTCTTTGTAGAAGTTGGTAGCCCCCACCAAACCCTATCAGATAAACCAAACAGAATCAAAATCCGCTGTGAAATGTACAAGTAGCATCTTAATTGTTTTTGAAGAAATTCGCTTAAATTTGCATAATTAATGATTTGTGCAGTTTTGTGTAGAAGTTAGGAGGCCCTCACTTATCTTCATCAGTCAGAGCAATTGGAATAAAAATTGACCTAGAAATGACAAGAGCAAATTTTAACATTTCAAGCACACAGACACACACATAACACATGGAGCCAGTTTCATAGTCCCCTCGTGGACTTCATTCAGTGGGGACAAAAACTGTTGATAACAGGCACCTGTCTATAAAGGCCACTTTTGGGGTTTCCGTTAGGTGGTCACTATACAGTGTGTATCAAAAACAAGTAGACACTTAGAAAAAAAATTATTACACAAAAATTTCATGATCTTGAGATTATTTTTTCACATGAATATTTTACCTTGGATCTAAGCTATCTGATGATGCTGTTGGTATTGAAAGTATTTCACGCATGAGTCAGCACAACCCACTTTTGTCCAATCGGCCAAAAATGCATTTACGCACAGAATTGTGTTCTAATAGTCAATGTTTAATGTCTTGCAGACCAATGCTGCAGAAGATTTCAACTGATGTGCATAAGTATTGAATCCTCAACATGTTCAGAGAAGAGCTAATATCAATTCTGTGACAAGAAAAACAAATATGAAGCAATTTTTCAGATACACCCCACTAAAAAAGAAGAAAATCATGTTTGCAAGATGAACTGTGAATTGACCCTCCAAAAATGACATTTTCTTCTTTTTTAGGATGGTGTATCTGAATCATTGCTTCATTTTTTTCTTTTTTGTCACAGAAATGACAGTAGCTCTTCTCTGAGCATGCTGAGAATTCAATACTTGTGCATATCAGTTGAGAGCTTCTGCAGCACCGGCCTATGAGGCATTAAACATTGACTATAAGAACACAATTCTGTGCGCAAATGCATTTTTGGCCGATTGGACAAAAGTGGGCTGCGCTCATTCATGCGTGAAATACTTTCACTACCAACAGTGTCATCAGATAGCTTAGGTCCAAGGTAAAATATTCATATCAAAAAATAATCTCTAGATCATGAAATTTTTGCGTAATAAATTTTTTTCTGAGTGTCTACTTTTTTTGATACGCACTGTAGTAAGGAACTTGATATAACAAGGTAATTGTCATGGTTTTCAGGTCGTTATAAGGAGGTTCCCCTGTAGTGGTTTTCATATTGGTTACTTCACGATAACAAGAACATAGTTGGAAATAACATTGCATCACATGATGATCAGTGAATGCAATGTGGTATCACGTAATGCATATATTCCTTACTAACAAACTTGGAATGGGCCCCCAAAACACTTACAGTTATGCAAGACCACGTGCATTCAAAATAAGTGAATTGAGACTAATGGCGTTTTGACAGGGCCTGAAAAATTAAGTGTTTTTTTTAATACATGGACTCTAAATGGAGAATATCTCCTATTTGGGAATCTTATCCTGTTTTTTGAGAGGGATATTCTTGGCAAGACATGCTACATACTTGATATACTTGTGAACAGAAAATGAGACGTAGCTAGGTTATGTGAAATCAAAATTGATTTTGACATTTATTGTTCTATTATCACAATTATGAACAAGAATTAATAAATTACACACATTTAACATCACAAATAATTTTACAAGCATCACTTTTCTTGCCATGCCACACTTGTGATATTCATAAAACTTTCATTCAAATATACTACCTCAATAGATAACCAACTTTGCAACATAAAATATAACAAATTCATTATTTCCTTGAGCAGTTTAACTGCATTGCAGTCAATGGATATGCCGCTACACTCCAATGCCTATTACAAAACAAATTGCGAAGCTTCATCCTCACTTGTTTGAGCCCAATTTGATTGGTAATGCTAAGTTACCACGGTAAAAAGGTGAAATTAAATAAGACCTTGTGACCTTTGAACTCCACAATGTATTCATTTTATTGTTGCATCACGGTACACACTTAACCCGTTTGATTCAAATCCGATCAGCAGTTTGTGATTTATCCTCATAACAAGGCCAAATTTAAATATATACAAAGTCTTGTGATCTTTGACCATTGAGCTTGCAACTCTGAAATCCAATCAATTCATTGTTCCATAATACACACATGATCCAAGTTTCATCAAACATGATCAGCTATTCTTGGTAACGAGAAACAATGGATGGACAGACAGATGAATGCATGCATGGCATGCTGGACAGACAACCTGGAATATGATGTCTCCAGACACCTTTGACGGAGAGGCATAAAAACAAATGCTGGAATTCTACACTTGTTTATATTTCTACTCCGTACTCTCACTCTTACTTTTTCTAACACATGCACCTTCAGCACTCTACTGACTGGATTTGGTGCAATACAAGCAATATATATTATTATTATCATTATATGATGAATCCTCTTATCTGAACACAACACACTAAGTAAGTTCCCCCCTAGACAACTCCTTGTCATTTCTTAATCGTAGGAAGATGTACAAATTTACTTAGTCAAATTTATTCAGGAACTTCTCAGGTATATTCTGTGTGAAAATCAGGGGTATTGATCTAGTCATGCCTGAGTGAGCATACATAGACAAAGGAACATTTTCAAAAGTCACAAGATGACAGTAATTGCTATTGTGTACTAAGATTGTGTCAAATTGATGATTTTCAGCACTGAATGTATATGCCAGGCTCATTGATGATCTCTGGACACCCTGCATACCTTACAGTGTGTCGCCCCAAAAATGGTCCAATTGGTAGAAAATAATTTAAGGTAATTTCTTTTCTTAAGAGGCATGTGTATTTGGTATCATATTAAAGCAGATAAATTTTCTTTCTGATAAAGTCAGTCCCATCTAATTTACTTTTATAAATCAAAAGTAATGATTACTTTTGTGCAGTCAGGCAAAATCGCGTTTGTCCAAAACAGAATGTGTTAATTACAATGAATATTTAACAACTTAAATTACCAAAACAATACTGAAAGAACCCACAGAAATATTTTAAACATGTTAAAAGGCCATACACTCTAATTCCTTAGGAGTAAAGTAAGGCCGCTGCTGTGCGGCCATCCCGTTATTGAACATTCACACTGTTTTCAAGTTGCACCGCACATATACATCTCCTTTGTTAATGTAGGGTTTACTCTTTCTTATGGAAATAGTAGAACAAAAACAACCTCAAAGTGTTTGAAATATGTTTGTAATGATCACTGAAATATTTAACAATAATTACCATGCCTTTTGAAGGTTTCTTTGTCAAAAGATAGTTTAAACAACATGCAAGATCTACATACATAGTAAAAGTGTATAATGGGACAAAGGCGATTTTGCGTCATTGCAGAAAGTTCAATATATCTCAGGACTGACACAACCAAATGAAATGAAATAAATTGCACTGAAAGGTATGGTGTTTTAGCTTTATGACAATACCCAATTTGACTCGGTTGTATATGATTTTAATATATTAAAAAAATAATTTCCGATTGGACCATTTTTTTTTGGGGGGGGGGGACACACTGTATTGTATCCAATATTTCTTGTTTGACAGGGTATGAGTGAGAGATACGAGTGAAGTTTTGGCCACAATTAAAACCGCATTAATCAGTGATAGTGTTCTGGTGTACCAAGCAACATCCATATAAGCTTACCTTTCAATACTGAGGCAATACCACTACTTAAATGACGATTAACACTTCTCTTTGCACTATTTCTCAGTCAAACATGAAATATTGGATGTTAGGTAGGGGTGTGCAGGGATCATCAATGAAGATGGCATATACATTCAGTGCTGAGGACCATCAATTTCACACTCTCTCAGTACAAAATAGCAATTACTGTCATCTTGTGACTTTCGAAAATATGTTCGTTTTGTTTTTTATATGTGCTCACTCAAGCATGACTTAATTGGTATCTCTGATTTTCACACAGAATAAACCCAAGAAGTTCCTGAACAGTCTTGATCAGTTGAATTTGTACATCTGATTGTGGTTAAGAAATAATAAGGAGTTGTCAGGGGGAACTTACTTTTGTGACGTGTTTAGTTGTTAGACAGCACTGATTAGATGAAGATCCAAACTACATGTAGGTAGACCCCACGTTCAAATGAGGTACTGGAGATCAGCTACTCAGAATTTAAAAACATGTACAGTTTATAAAAAATCAAAACAAAACCCTGTAATTGTTTATGTGAATGGAACAAATCATCACACTTCAAATCAAGTGACCAGGCTGTCTACAACATTCATCTTACAACTTGAATCCGCGTAGTTGATGGGTATGCCTCTGTCCACTATCTAGCATGCTAAAATAGCTCATAATCAAAATAAAATTTTATGTTTGGGTTCTTATAAAAGCATTTTATTTAGTGACCTGTGACCTTGGATAATTCCAACACCAAATCTAAAAATAGCATTCCTAACTGAAGTTATAGGTACACTGTAGAACAAGACCTTACAGAACGAAATTCATGACCTAATTAATAACCTTGACGTTTGTCTCGTGGGTATATAAAATTACACGTATGTCATTTATTTTCATACCCATTCACCATACAAACTTGAAACTGGGCATTCCTCAGAGGTGTAGGCACATTTCAGGAATACAAAGCACTGGAGGGGCAAAGCACAGTGCGTGAACAATACTCTGTCCCTCCAATTGCTTTGTATTCCTGCAACATATCAACGCCTCTGGTATTCCTACATGATGTCAAAGATAGAAAATGGCAAAGTTCATTGAAATTTGACCTTTGACCTTGATCTTTGACCCTGCTGATGATCATATACCCAAATATTTGCCTTTTGTTTTTACATCTATTTGCCAAATCGTATCAATAATGAGCATTTTGTGACAAAATTAATTGACTTTTGACCCTTGACCATCAACTTTGACCTTTTTTGAATCTACATAATTATTTGCCTTTAGCATTTGCACCTAATCACCAAATTTAATTACAAATGAGCATTCCTATCTGGATTTATAAGCAGAAAATATAATTTTGGGACAAAGTTCATTTGATTTTTTGACCCTTAACCTTGTCATATGAACCCCTTTGACTCTACTTAATTATTTGCCTTGTGTGTTTGCATCTAATCACCAAATTATGGTACAAATGAACATTCCTAACTGGAGTCGTAAGCAGAAAATAGCATTTTGGAACAAAGTGCACTGACCTTCAACCCTTGATGGATTTGGCCAAAAATCTAATGATTTCATCCTTGCCAGATGTTTCAACAAGAAAGTGCGGACGGACAACCCGAAAACATAATGCCTCCGGCCCCCATTTTTAAATTTAGTACATCTTTCTTTATGGGCCACACCTTATAATACATGGTAGATGGTTGCTGACATAAGATTCTTATTTACCAACTCTTTTTCAATTTGGTCATACTTCTATGACATCTGTCAGTAGTCATAATTCTCTTCACGACTCGGTAACTCACCAGGCTGTCAGGCTGAAAGTGATATTTACGATTTACATGCAAAATATTTTAAACTCCTCATTAGAGAAAGCCTACTTGTGAGAATAAAAAATCAAACACATCAATTATCAAGTTTGATGCATATCTTACAAACTTGTATCTTAAGTTTACACAGCCAAGGCAGAATAATTTTTTTTTTATTGTACATCACACACAGACCAAATAAATATACATTTTGTTGCATACAGGTTTACAAAATGAAAACATTCTTGATGAACTACAGTGGTACAGTAATTCCAAAGCTTAATTTATGACAGCATATCAGTTAGGCCTGGGACAAACATTTGAATTATTCAAAGACCTTTCCACCTACTGGCATTCAAATGTAACTTTTACTCAAGATTATTTTATTTGTCCAGTGACAAACACCGACTTTGATATTCAAATACTTAAGCTTGGGGCAGCATATTCCCAAAAGGAGAACAAATCAATATACCAGTCAAAGAAGATATATTTAAAATGTCCAACATACAAAAATTATTTTCAAAAGCAAAATGTGAAGTAGTTTTCTAAATGACAGCATTGTAATAACTTGAATTGACTCAAGTCATTTCTTGAAATGAGTTGACTCGATTCGGACTAGAAGAAATCAAGTTTGTGACTCGATTCAATTCAACCAAACATGACTCTGACTTAACTACTCAACTGAAAAGAAAATAAGACATAAAATCTGAGAAACAAACATTCACAATTTACAGTACATTGCCAATTGGTACGTGGGTAAATTGAACATTCCACATTTTTAGGTTTCTCTGTTTTTAATCCCCTACTTTTTCCCTGCTACCTAGCCATTATAGATCCCGTAATTGAGTCCTGCCTGGTAAACCAGCTATTCAAATGTCTACATCTATATCCATCCCCGGCCTAATATCATTCTCATCGATCAAATATACAAGCAGTGACACTACAAAACATTTACAATTCTCTGATATCAAAGCTGTGACCAGTATTGATGTCTCATCAATACAGCGTGTCCCAGAAAAAATGTCCCTCTTGTAAACGACAGAATAATTACCAAAATAATGTTTTATACTGGATTAAGTTTACACATTTAGAAAGTCCATTTAATATTGTAGTTTCTGTGAAAATTTCAAAGGTTTCGCTTCATTAGTTTTGAATACACAGGCTCTTATGTAACAGCAGTGCTTTTCGGCCCACTCCAAGTTTGCTAAAAAGGAATGCACAATACGTTATTATTCCATGCTTCACATTTATATCAATTACTGTGTTATTGTAGTTATTAAGTAACTAAAGTCAAGTTCATTCACTTTTTAAAATGAAAACTAGTCAAAATTAAGTTCCACTGGTCATGTTTGCTTTCGCAGGGTGTGTTCTATTTATAATTTGCCCTTCAGTATCCAGCTTGTAAACCTTTATTGTTCCCCTGCACATTCCTCCACGTGATTTCCATTCAGGTTGATGCATTGATGTAGCACTGCAAACTTGGAATGGACTGAAAATCACTGCTGTTACACAATGGACGGTGTTTTCAAAACCAATGAAATTTTCACAGAGGTTAGAAAATAAAATGGGCTTTCTACATCTGAACACTAAATTCAGAATTATACTCGAATTTTCGAATAAATTTAGTAGTCTATCAGAGGGACATTTTTGCGGGGACACGCTGTATACTTTAAAGGCAGGGAATCTCATTTGCACCTATCCCACAGCACAGGCCACCTGTATGTAAAGGACATCTGTCTTCCTTGGGTGGTCTCCATATGCAGGTTTGCTAATGCTCCATCCTCCATGAGAGGTAGGGTTGAAACTAGTTGGGTCACTTATTCTTCACACGCATCTTAGGGTTGTGTATTGCCAGAAAATTTTGTCAGTATCCTAATCGTGTTACAAGATCTGTAAGGTGAATAAAATGGGAGACATTTTGCTAATGTACTGTTTGATAAAGAAATCATTTAACTAGTACATTACCTCTTACACCAAAAATTGTTGGATTGTATCATTTACATCAATGTCCGATATTAAAGTTTGCGTTCATGATTTGCACACCCCGAAATGGGCTAAAATCATTCACACTTCTCTAACCTCTCACAAGACCTTGTGGCAGTAATTTCAGTTTGGTGAAAAATAATAAGCATTAAAAACTTGATTTGTAATAAACACATTATTTATCAATTTGAATTTATGCCACCATTACATTAGGGCCGAGCCTGGTTGCCAGATGGGATTCTTGTATTATAAAGTGAACACACATTCTCTGCTAATCAAAGCTGGATCAGAAACAAAAGTAAAGCTGGATCAGTGCCAAATGGCTTCAGCTATGCAGACACAGGTAAATACTTCACAATTAAACAAACAGAAATTTGATGAGTCCATAGGACATGGACGTTACAGTTTATTAAATATGCATATGTATGCAATTTGTACCTGGTGAGGGGATGCTACGCTTTGCGTTGTCCATGTTTAATATAATTATTTCTCGAATTTCCATGCATCTGCCTTGCTAAACCAACTACTTCCTATATGTTACTGATAATACCTTTAACGTATTAATGCTGTTACTACTACCTACTATACTTTTACTACTGCTTAACACATTTTTAATTTCATTTTGATCCACAATGCTATCATATATCAGAATTCACCTCTTTGAAAATACTTATCTATCCCATAGACCACCATTCTACAATGTAACATCACCACAATATTGGCATCACTCGTCGTCGTCGTCGTCGTCTATCACACATTATTTTTGTTTACAGTAAATGAAATTTGTAATGGAATATCTATGATGAACTCATGTAGGATTTTATGTTGTTGTATTATTGCATGCATGTAAACATAACATGTCATCCTTGATGGACAATCAAATATTGAATTTGAATTTGAAACATACAATAACATGCCACAATAATTGTAACATGTTCTTGTATGTTTCATCAAGGAAATTTAATTTCGTAACTAAACAAATTATTTGTTTGCTCACCTTTATAGCTATCCATCTGATCTGTGTCATCATCCTTCTGCTCTTGGTTGGTGGGATTCTTCAAAGGAATCAAAATGGATACAAAAGTTATGATTATACATCTGAATAAACTAAAGACGTTCGACTGCACGCAGCCAATGGATATTTGGATAAATTGAAATGCCTAATTCAAAAGTAAACGAAAACCTCGGTTTTACCCTATCAATAGGGGAACTGGTTGCGTTTTGCTGTAGGCAGGGAAGAGCCGAAGCTCGTCTCCACTGCCAACACATCCTTGAGATAACAAGAAATGAAGGTGTTGGGGGAAGCCCCCCAATAGGCTGCTAGAAGGATGTCCTTAAGCTGACACCAGCCAGCAAGATATATCTCTGGAGACGGCAATATGAGGAGGCCGGGAAGAGATGAAAAGGTTCGGACACAAAGGAATGTTCTTGGTTCGGTCTAAGTACCAATATCAGGCCTGAACCGGACACCAAAGCTTATCCTCATTCTCGGAGGAAAATGACTGGATACGAGGAGTTTAGAAGTTCTTTGTGATATAGGAGAGGAGCTGATAGACTTCTGTCTACAAAATAACCTACCAGTAATGAACACTTATTTCAAGCATCAAGAAAGCCGCCAGTACAATGTGGTACAGATATAACTCATGTATTGGGCAGTATGACCAGAAGAATCTTTGTCCACCAGAAATGTCGTTATAACTAAGTGAAGTCACAAGGTCACAGTTCAAACATTGTGATGACACATTGGGTACGAATTTGAGCTCATTTCTTCTTCCACTTGGAGTTATGCAATGGATTTATGTACTGACTCATACTTAGGGTATAAGGTACGACTAACATTGTCTATACAGGTTGATTTGAATCCATATATTGGTCAAGTAATTATGGTTAAAAAACGGTGCATGAGTGACACGACAAATTTGGACATGGTGTCTGACCATTATTGTTATGTAGGATTTGTACCAAAGTAGTTCTCTAAGAGTATCATGAGTCCAGTAGACATGTGTGTAAATAGATTACCTATCTAACATATGTTCACAATCAATCATTCCCTCTCTGTGGCAATTGGTCCCCCTTACATGCCGCAAGTGACACGACAACATGCAAAAATACCCACATTAACATTAATTACCCTTTTACTAAATTCACTGTGTTACAACATATAATAAATTATTTTATGTAATTTTCATGGAAAACTATCATCTAAGATATCTAATTAAAAAAATATTGAAGCCTATTGATTTCTTCAATTTAATTTTTCACCCTCATGTCCACTTTGTTTGAAAATGGCCCAAAGCCATTCCAGCCATACTCATTGACTCTGACCATAGACTTGTTAAAAGATGCAACTACCAGAGAAAGGGGAGACGGTACGAAAGAGGGTAAAGACAGAAAATATAAAAACATCAATCCAGAAATTCAACAAAAGCTTACAGAGGAAATACACAACATCAGAAGGGAATGACATAGAGGAACACTGGAAGTAATTCTCCCTATCGCATATAGCTGATATCAAGTGATAGCACCTTGCGATACCGATATCTGATCGATCGCTCTTGGGATGTATACTTCCGGTTCCGATAAAGCGTACAGTCAAATGCACAAACCATATCATTTTGAACCTCGTCAAATTCGTAATATCAATACCTCATACCCGGGCAAACATGGATTGACCTGATGAACAATTTTGGAGAATGTCTGTGTCGCAAATAAAGGACTTTCTCTAAGTGAAAGAAATGTTCCTACAATCGGTAAACGAAGGAATGAACTAGAAACTCTCGCCAGGAAAGCCGCGAATGTTTACCCCGTGAGAGGAATGCAACCACGCACGCCGAGTCGGAATGTGAACGCCGGTGTGAGGACTGCCGATGGCTCCGTTCATGGCCTAAATGGAAGGGTTGTTATATGGATGAAGGATTTGAATTTAATTTATTTGCAAGATTAAAAGAAAGATTTTGACACAATCCACGAAATTTAGCATGCAATGTGTATCACGCTTGCTCAAACCGGAAGTTTATCTCCCAAGAATAAAGAGTCAAAAAATTAGAGCGCCACATATGTTCAGATTCGGAGAGCTATATGCGATAGGGAGAATTCAAGCATTGCCTGCAGGAAATCCATGAGAAGACTGGCAACTTTGGGTTGGAGGATGGACGTGAAAGCAGAAGTTGAGGGGAATTGAAGGAGCTCTTCAGATTGTGACTGACATTAAACGTGATCATCCCTCGATCTTCTTTTATAAGCAACATTGCCAATGAATACTCCATGATGTAGATATGAAATATCCTGCTAGTAACCCCCACCAGGGGCGTGAATCCATGTTTCAGATGGGGGGGGGGGCAAGTGAACAATGTCCAACATTTTCGGCGCGTTGTGCACGCCAATTTGTAATACAGAATTTTGTGCATAAAGCGCACCGAAAAATCAACAATATGGAATGTTTATAGTATTTTATGCCACGTTTAATGGTTTGAAAGTGCTATTCCAATGCATTGCATATTATGAATTTTTCAATAATTGGGGGGGGGGGG